>OZ020176.1:7134075-7144075 GCA_963971145.1 Sussaba pulchella
CGGAGACCGCAAGCTTCGGGATATCTCGATTGAAAGGTGAACGACATAAAATAACCGCACGTTATCGCGTCGTTTGTGCCGACTGGGCTGCAACGCGGCCAGCCCGATCGTGTGCGAGCACGGCGCGTTATCCGTCATATCGTACAGAAACCCGCGAGGTGCGTTGCTCGTTGAACCGTTGGACCGTTTTACACCCACACACACACACACACACAGTGCGATTACCCAAAAGTAATTTTTCACGTTTGAACCCCCGACTTGCGTCCCGCTCGTTCGTCCGCGGTCCGACGTAACGCTCGAATTTTCCGGGCTGCGAACTTTCTAACCGGATTTGTCTCTTTGTAACGAAAAAAGGAACAAAAAAAACA
Organism: Sussaba pulchella; assembly: GCA_963971145.1. NCBI lineage: Eukaryota > Metazoa > Arthropoda > Insecta > Hymenoptera > Ichneumonidae > Sussaba > Sussaba pulchella. The sequence continues at coordinate 7,134,444 of OZ020176.1, forward strand.
GGAAAACAATGAAAATCGTTGGATCTGCGTTACGTCGTTTCGCTGAATGTTACGACTGTGCAGAGCTCGCTCGGGAGTTGCGAGGAGCGTTATTTTACGCGTGGCGGAAGAATCGAATGTTTAAAAGAAAATAAATAAATACATGACCTTAATAGATGAATGAAGAAATAAATAAATAAATAAATAAAGGAAATTTGAATGATGAATGATCTTTCGCATGTTGGATAATTGAGAAAATTAGAAATCGAGTCACTCTGAAGATTACGTTAATATCTAGGCCAATATTTTGTACAGAAATGTAAATGAATGAATAAATAAATAAGTAAATAAATAAATTTCGAACCATGAATAATCTTTCTAATGTAAGATAATGAAGAAAATTGGGAATCAAACAATTGTCTGAAAATTACATGAATAGATGGTTCAATTATTTGTACGTACATTTAACCGAATAAACAATCTAAATAAATGAATAAATGAATAAATTTCTAATAATAAATAATCTTCCGAACGTAAGATAATTGATTAAATTGGAGATCAAATCATTGGTAGGAAATTACGTTAATAGATGGTCCAACGTTTTTTTTTTGTAAATGAATAAAAAAAGACATAACAAAATGAATAAATAAATACCCTAAATAAATATACAAACCGTTTTACTCTACAACTTTCAAACGTAACAAAGTAGAATTAGCTCTCCCGACCGATGAATTGAATCTGACGCTGGTCCAATTGCCACCGGATTGACCATAAAGATTCGAAAAAAAAAAAAAAAAAAAATACGAACGACAAACGCGCGAGAGCTCACACCCACGCACATACGCGCATTATTACGCGTGCCCCGTTTACACGGTCCAACGAATAATTCTCTCGGCGACAATTCTACCTCGCAAACGCCCGGCAATTACCGATGCTGCCGCAACGGAGCGCACGAGAACGAAATGGGATTAAACGAAAACAAGAAAAAAACCTAAACGGAAACAAAAATATGAACAAACAGATTCGAATGGACCAAACGATAAACGAAAGAAAAAAACCCAATCGCAAAGTGGAAAATAGTCGATAAATTTCGTTGTTTAATAACATAAGCGTCGACAAAAATTCACGAGCGACGTAACATACGCGTATATTCTTTTTCTCTCGTATTTTTGTTATTATCATTGCCTGGGGAAAATATTCGCGAGTCGTAGATGCAATGCCGAATTTTTTTCGGGCAGCAAACTTTTCGAACAATAATTTCCGCGACACCTGCTGCTCTCGCCAATAAACCCCGACGGCGGGCTCGCGACTCCCATATCAAACCTGTATTTTTCCGGGATCTCGTATAACTCTCGGCCGGGAGGCTGCGTTGCGTTTCAATGTGATATTTTGTAAAATATCGATTTCCAAAATACAGTTCCGAAAGCGAAAAAAAAATGACGACATAAAAAAAAAAAAGTGAAACAAGATGCGAACGTCGTTCGGTAGAGTGTTGAAATAATAATCCCGAAGCGGGATTTTTGACGAGTGACGGATGAGCCATCAACGTCGGCTCCCGGCCGTGCCACGAGTGATAGTGGATGACAAAAAAAAGGGGGGTAGAGAGAACGAGGAAAAAAAAAAAATGCGACGGGACGGTGAAATGGCGACGGTGTTGGTGCGAGAATGGCTGACCCGTCGTGGAGTCGTTGCCTGTCGCAAAAGCTCTCTCGGTCCCGGCATCTTCGCCGGTGGAGGCAAAAACAACGGGAGGGTCCTCGCTTGCGGATAAGAGTATCGATTTAAATATAAAAAAGATGATGAAGAGGGCTGACAAGGGAGAGGGGGAACGGCAGAAACTGACGCGAAGATGTACGACCGAACTTATCGGGATTGCCAGCAACATTTATAGTTTCTTACGGCCTGATGATCTAGCGGGCGACCGGCTGTGCGAGGAATGGCTCGTGTATGTTCGGTCGAATGGTGAGGGATAATTACGGCAACGTTTGGAATGGCGAGGTGCGAATTAATCAGTGATATATTAACGATATTGGGATTATATTGATTGTACAATATTACGAGAGCTGTCTCTCCGTTATAATCATATATTAATTGTATGTTTAATATGAATTGTATGTATTATTGTTATAATATGACGTTAATATCATTAATATTATTGATTAATTTGATTCTGTCATTTCAAAATGGTGCTGGGATTATTTATTTTAATTTTATTATTCTATTGTTTTTTTGTTATTATTTTTTTGGTCTTTTTTGTGATAATGGGATTATATTGATTATATAATATTACGACAGCTGTCTCTTAATTATAATTATATAATGTTAGGGTTTAATATGAATTATATGTGTTATTGTTATAATATAAAATTAATACGATTTATTTGCTTCTCTCATTTCAAAATGTTGATATGATTATTGATTTTCATTTTTTCATTCAAATCCGGAAAAGTTATTAATTAAATTTGTTACCAAGTAGGACAACTTCTTCGACATTTATTTTCAAATTATCAAACCCTTTTGAAATCATAATTCTCGCATAAAAGATTCAAAAAATACTTCGTCATTTTTCACATTTCGAAATAACGAGACATCTAATTAGAACCACGACTTTAAGCCCTCGGGGTCGAAAGGACCCCTCAGCTCTCTCCCCCCCCCCCCCCCCCGCTTCCTCCGTAACCATTATGAAATTCCACCATAGTGCGACCATTAAGGGTTAACGCGGCGTTATATACCGCGTGCTCGGGTAGTCACGAAATCCAGAGACCCCGTTTTAGATCGTTGATAGTTGCACCGGTAATTTTTCCTTTCTTTTTTCCCCGCGACGTGAGTCTCGCTCATTTATTTTATTCCGATACACACAGAGTCACGTACGGCTGTGAGGGTTGGAAAAGGGGGTTGATTATTTTCGCGAGAAAGCTCGGTGCGGACGAAATTCGACCGAGCTCGATCCGGTGTACCGCGACGGTAGCAGCAGCTGCAACAGCAGCAGCTCCTCGCCACGAATCTTTCTTTCTCTCTCTCTCTCTCTCTCTCTCTCTCAGTCTCTCCCAGTGCGGTGCACAATTTTCTCTCACGCGACTAGACGTCCACGGTCGCATCCTACAATTTCTCGGGCGGTAGCCAATTAAGACGGGAATTCCGATGCGATAAAACAAGATCAATGTCGGTTCCGCGAAATTACGGAAACTATCGCAAGCTCGACGTGAAATTTTAGTCGCATTCGTGGACGCTTTTATGCAACGAGAAATGTAGACATTCGATGAGATACCGAAGGGTGGGACTTGTAATTTAAAATGTTGTAAGAACTCTTAATTTCAACCCTTCAGTCACGAGATCTTCCCTTTCAAACTCATCATCAAACTGCCTCTCCGTCTCTAATTTCTAAACTATCAACTGCAAAAATCGGAAAAAATTCCACAATGTAGTTTTCAATCGGTCCGTTCAATGAAAATTATTATACGCAATGTAGAAAAAATATTTTCCAAAGAATTTAGAAATCACTCTTTATTGAAACGAATAACAATGACTATTTTATCATGTGCGCGCCGAACAATTCCCCCGTATTTTTGGTTCGGGAGACATTTACACTATTACAACTCAAATCTGTAACATCCGCCCCCGGTCTCCATTATATTTCGTTGTGCAAATTTAGAAACAATTCACGGAATTTCCGTATGAATATTGCATTCGCGTTTCGACAACGTCATCCGGAAATTGCATTTCCACCCGACTGCGGTCGTTCGTTCGCGGCTTTTCGTCCAAACCATACATGGACAAGTGGAAAAGGGAGTTGGGGGAGAAGAAAGGGGGGCGAATGGATAAATAAGCATCGACCTGATCGTCAAAACTGTGCGAATACGGCGTTATTTCTCGTTTAAAATTCAAAAATCGCTGTAACACCTCGACGTAGAATAATCGAAAACAAACGTCGATGACATTTGTTCACTTTTAATATCACCCCGACGAATAATCGTGGACATTAACAATAGCGGTCCATTATTTCTTCCGTGTTCTCGGGTTTAATTGCGAATTTTTCGATTGTGAAAAAATTCGCGGTTTATCGCTCCGTTAGCTATACCCAGGCGCGATGCGTGTAATTGCGTTTGTAATGTATATTTCACGGCTGCGTGGCAATTTTTCACGCGTACGTACGCTCGCCCCGCGTGCTTTCGAGTTATTTCACCGGCAAGGGATTTTTTTCCCGTTTTTTTAAGGTTTTTAAAAACCTTTTTTTTCCTTTTTGTTTGTTGTTATTTTGCGACTGTGACAGATACGAATTTTGCAGTGCGCGGAGGGTTGGAAGAGGGGGTGGAAATAGAGGGAATAGGCGGGATGACGATCACGTGACTGGAATTGTCGGTAATACATCGAGTTTATTCGGAGAATATTTTATAGTCTCGTATTTTACGTTGAACGAACGTTTCTGGGTTGATCTATCGTCATTCGCGTCATTTATTTCGTTTTGTTCATTTATTTATTTATTCAGGTTGTTTATTTATTTGTTTATTTGGTTTTGTTTCAGATAATGGGCAAGTGGTACGTCGTCGAAGTGTTGGATCACAAAATCGAGCCGACGAGACCGATGACGACGGTTCGGGTGGTTGTTGATTCGTGTCCGATAATAAAATTGAAACCCGAAGGAAGATCCGTTCTGAGGCTTTTGTGGACCGAAGAAGCCGGCGATCTGGAGTATTCCTTCCGATTTCCGGATCCGGTCAGAGGACCCGGATATTGGCTCTCGACCATTCCCCAAAACGGTACGAATTTTCGCGATAAAATGATTCATTTTTATTTCTCTCAACCTTCAATTTTTACTATATTTAAATGCGATAAGCGCCAAAATATTTTTTGGATCTTCGCTAATGAGAAGCCATTTTTTTTTTTTTAATTATAATTTTGAGATAAGCAAAAAAAATATTTGAACAAAATATCGTAATTACGATTTTTTTACGAAAATATTAGTCAATTTTTCAAATTTCAATACTTTCCCAAAAATGGCTAAACTCTGATTGAGAAGATACTAAATTTTAAGATAAGAAACATCGCCATAGTGCCCGTTTCAAAAATCATATTAATTTCGAACTCCGAAGATAAAAATATCGCACCAAAAAAAAAAAAAAAAACTCCCCACCTAAATTCCGAAAAGAATTCAACTTATATCCACCAAATTCCAAGTATTTCCCAAATTCCAACGCTGAAATATTCCCACGTGTGCCAATCAAAATCCCTCAAATTCAATCTCTCTCTCCAGGTCAACGAATCCCTAATCAAAATGTAGCTCTTTCGCGACGTCGACAATCGTCGCCGCGTCAATTCCCAAAATTCATAATACGGCAACGATTTAAATTCGATCGATCGCTATTCATTCTCCCATCCAATCCCACATGGACGGGTGATAAAACGCCGGAACATCTTCGAAACTCTCATTCCAACCTCGCGAGTTCTCGGGGCTCTTTCCAAAGTTCCGTCGACGATCGTTCGCGAGAATTCGCGTTCGCGAATGTGCGAATCGTTCGGTTCGACGATCTCGCGTGTCTTTCCGTTCGATTTCTCGCGTGTCCTCGAAACTGTCGGGAACTTTCGTCGGGTTTCCCGACGAAGCTCACGAGGGTTGTGCGCGACTTCACCGAAGAGTCGCGGATGACGACGACGACGAGGACGACGAGGACCCGCATCGGAGCCGAGATTTCACGACGACAACCCACGACGAGAACCGCGTTTTCAACGAAAACTATGTGTACGATTTGGCGAAGGTAGTTCGAAACTGCTGGCCGAGAAGCAAATTGGATTAACGACCACCCCTGGGCGAGATTACTCGACTGCTTCCTTTGCTGTGTGCATTTGTGTGCGTCTGTTTGTGCGTTTGTGTGTGTAGGTCTTTGCTAAACCCCATTCGGCATATGCAACCGATGGGAAAGTCATAGCGGACGCACTCGGTGCATCCAGGCGTTCAATCGTCGAATAAACATCGACGAAAAATTCATTCAAAGGCCGAAACAAAATGCATGGAACGTCGTTACGGCGACAATTGGTATTATTTTTTAGTTTGTTTGGTATTGGGTATTTTTTGTTTGGTTTTTTTTAAGAAGAAGACTGATTAAGGTCTTGCTGGATGGATCGTCGGGCGGAAAGTTGGTCCGAAATAGGTGAATCGTTGATTTATAAGTCTAGGTCGACGTGTTTAAGCGTATAAATAGCTAAGTTGATAATGAATCAACACTTAGAAATGTTGATTTATCACTTTTAATTATAATTCAAGTCAAATTCGACAATTACTCAGTCGATAAATTTTAAACTAAGCATAATCAATCTGTCGATCCTAAATCTTGATGTTATAATTTTTTTGGAATTTACTGCGATTCAGTTTCATTCGTTTTGCAACCATTAACGTCTGCATAAGCTGATTTCCCATAAGCTATCGTGTTAAGTTCATAAATTTATTCTCAATTATTTTCATATCATTTATTTATTACTCAATTATACAATGAAAAATTCTGAAATAATTCATGTATCATTATTCTATCAAGAACTATCATTCCTCAATTCTTCAAGAATCACGACACGATCCAGACTTGTAAATCCACGATTCACCAATTTTGAACTATCTTTTCGCCCGACGGTCAATCTAAGACCTTAAGGGGCTAAATCAACCAATTTGTCGTCCCACTCTTCTTCCTCCCATTTCAACGAAAAATAGAAAAAACCTGAACAGACAGAAAACCGTCGGTAGTTCTGGCGTTAATATTATTGTATCTATATGGGGGCTTCCGTATACATGGCAAAGGGACGAGTGACGATATTCTCTGCAATTTCGACGAAATCTCGCGGAGAATAGAGAATTTCGGCATTACCTGCGTCGCCATTGCTGGTCCATGGATTTATATATACATATATAATATATACATATATTATATACGCACACACACCCACACACACACATATATATAATATCTATATAAATACACGGCTGGCGGTTTGGCCATGCGAGAAAATCGTAAAGCGTAAGAGGTAAGCGGAATAAGCGAAAATCCGGAAGTCATTTTGATAATTGAAATCCTCGGCAGTTGCCTAACGATCTTACGAGAATCCCCGAGCGTTCCGGCAATCTCGATGTTACCGTCGTCAATCCGACTAGCGGTATTATCCGAGGGGCCGCTTTACCCGCATCCAATTAGTACATAACCAGCTCTCCCTCTTGATTGAAATAACGATGAAAATTCGTCGAAATCGTAATGCTTTTGAGATCTGACAACAACAAAAAAAAAAAAGAAGAAGAGCGAACCGTAAAAATGCTGACGAGGAAAATATTTCTAGGACGAGATAATTTTTTTGTACAGCGATGAAAAATAGTATAATTTTGACCCTGTAAATAATTCTAATCGCACTTTTTATTGAAGCCTTATTGGATATTGAAAAATTGCCAAAATCTTTGAAAATTTGACGGATGATAGTTCTCGATGGGATAATAATACCTACATGAATTATTTCAGAGTTTTTCACTGCGTAATTTAGTAGTTACAAATTTATGAATTTAACACGGTCGCTTATGGGAAAACATCTTCTGCAGACGTTAATGGTTGTAAAACAAATGGAACTAAATCGCTGTAAATTCTGAAAAAAGTACATCATCAAGATTCAGGATCAACAGTTCGATTACGCTTAGTTTTAAATGAATCGAGTGAGTCATTGTTGAGAAATTAATTAAAGCAATTCATTAATGTAATGAGAAGTATCGGCCGAAACAGTTGAAACGGTTGTACAGTCACCGACAAAACGTCAGTCAACCACAACATCGTCGAATTTGACTTGAATAATTATAAAAACTCGTAATTTAACATTTTCAAGTGTCAATTTATCATTAGCTCAGCTTATTCGTAACGCTAAACATGTACGCCATAATCTCGACTTGTAAATCCACGAGTCACCCATTTTGGACAAAGTATTTCCCCAACGATCCATCCAGCGAGAATCAATTCAAAATGGCGGACAGTCAAAGGCCAAATTAATCCCCGGTGTCGTGTTTTCCCGAAAAAAAATGGTCCCGTAGAGCGACGAATAATTACAGTTCATTTAATCGTGATCTTTATTTTTCGCTCGTTGCAGGAACTCTGGCCAAAGCGTCGTACTCGCAATTCGTCGGTACGGTCCACGTCATGAAGGCGGTCGGCAATCACATGGTATTGACCTTCTGCGGTGCCAGCCCTAACTATCAACTCTACTCGGTTCTGATGTCGCGAGAACACATTCTCCAGAAGAGCAACATCAAGGGCGTGCACAATTTGTTGACACGACGCAATTTAAACATAATCAGCATTCGTCAAACATGCGCGAAAGGTTCGGCAATCGCTACAACGTCGAGTCTTCTCGTTCTGATATTATCGAGGCTCATCGTTTTCATCTCATCGTCGCAATAAATCTATCAGTTTGATTATCAAAATAATTTATTCGATCGCGAGTCCGAGCCGACTCTTTCATTCACAATAATTACATTTCCGGTGTATGCAACAACTTTAAAATTCTCAGAGACTCATTTATCAATTATTATCATTATAATTGTTATTGTTATTATTAAATATATATATATATAATATATATAGAATTTAATTTAATCTACGGTGCCGCGTAAAATTGTTGTTAATGTAATTTCTTAGCGTCTTATCGGAGATTGCTTAATCCATAAAAATTGAAAAAAAATGTCCTCGCGATTCCAATTATATCGTGTTAAAAAAAATCTCATTAGACGTTGATAGATCATAAATTATTTAATTACCAAAGATAGATGATAAAATTAGCTATTTCCCCGGTAGGAACTCAACATTACGCATCCTCGCTACGTGAGCGAACGCAAACAAATGTCAATCGATCTTGCGCGATTGATATTTCTCCTCGTCGATAAAATAATGTACGTGTATTAGAAACGGATGTAACGCAATTCTGTGTCGAGTCATCGGGTATATGTACTGACGCCAATTGGCGTTATCTTTCAATTGCTCCAAAGTGTTTATTTATATGGAAATTAAATGTATAACGAAAATATATATATGGGGTATTCCTGGGAATTTCGGCAACTTCGGACAGTTGGGTCAAAATTTTTGCTCCCCAATTTTTTTCTTTAATATGTGTTGAAAATAAAGAGACACGTATTTCGGCGTTTTTTATTTTGAGCCCCCACTTTTGAAATACAGTCACATGAAGTTTTTGAAGTATTGACCACATTCGGTCATTCAAATCGATATATCTCAGCAACGGTTAGTGATAACTCAAAAAACCACAGGAGTTTTTTTTTCGTTTTTGAACGCTTTATACATTAAAAACATTGACGATTATGTTGCACAAATTCAACAACTGTTTATAAACAATTCAAAATTAAAAATGAAATAAAACAAAAAACGCACTTTTAATTTTTGAAATGTATTTTTTTTTAAATTCCTTGAACAAAAACGAAAATTTAGCCACCTTGAACTTTTTGGGCCGACGCTTCGTTCGGGAGTTATAAATTTTTTTGTCACAAAAAACCCCTAAATGTTTACCCGGTTGTTAAGAATAAAAGCTATAACTTTCGAACGAAACGTCGGCCCAAGTCCGGCCGGGTCTCAAAATTTTTCTTTTCGTCCAAGGAATTTAAAAAAAAAATCAATTTCAATAATTAAGGG
>OZ020176.1:7149075-7162827 GCA_963971145.1 Sussaba pulchella
TTTTCACAATCTTCCCATAAGTTTTTCCACTTGTGTGCTGCAGTCTTCGTGGATGTAAAAATAAACTTGTTAACAAATGTTTGATATTAAATAAATAAATAGCTACATCTTGAATTTTGCAATAAACGACAAAACTTGCGCGTCTGCAAGTTTGCGGTAAGTCAATGTTCATTAAAAACTAATTGGTTCGTTAATTTATTTGTTTAATTATTTAGAATCTACGTTGCCGGCTCTCTGATAATATTTGAGATTGATAATTGCCATATTTATCATGGATTGATTCCCGAAAGGGTTATAATCATCGGAATTAATTTTTCTCATCTAATTTCTCGTCGACGAGGGTTCAAAATATTATTGCGGATATTCTAACCTCAATTTCATATTTCTAAATTCAATAACGTCTGTTAAATTCTCTAATTTGTACCTCAATTTCATTCTTCGATTCGAGAAAAATAATAACCTCAATTCAATGATTTAATAATTCAACTCTATTTAATGATTCAACTTCACAACCTCAATTCACCTCAGTTTTTTCCTTGGGAATCAATTTATTCATTTTCCAGACGTCGCATCGCTATTTTCATCCGCAGATAATTCAAGCCGTGCCTAAATTTCTTCACGGAGGAAATGGCGATGGGATTTACGATAATCCAACGCGGCATAGCGACTTCTTGCGCGTGTCACGGTAAACGAAACTTTCGCAAGTTTCTGCTGTACAACAAGAGAGGTTCGGCGGCATTCAAGGAGAGACAAAGGACGAATCCGGATCCTGATATTCCCATCGATCGTAAGTTTTTTTTTCCAATTTCCGATCAAGCTACGGACGCGCATACATCTGCATGTTTTCTCCGAATTCGTTTCCTCGACGATTTAGCACGTTGCCAACGCGTCGACACGAAGATGCAAGAAAAAAAAGATAAGGCAAAGCACTAACTCGCTAACTCTGAATTTAAAAAAATTACAGACCGCGGCGTCAAAAAAATAGGAATTAAAGTTGATGGAAAATTCACTCCCGTTCCGGAAATGGTTCCGGAACTCATAGTTCCGGATCTAAAGGGATGCACTCTAAAGCCCTACGTGTCGTATCGTTCGACGGACGTCGTGCAAGGCGAATTCACGGCGCAAGATCTTTTCAACGTTTGTTACGCCAAAAAAATTGTCAACGATTTCAAGACGAATAAGCTCGGACCGGACGGCGAACCGTTGGAACCCAACGATTTGGAAAAATTGACTCCCGAACAGGCTTCGCAAGCAGCCTGGAAAACCGGCACCGATATATTTTGAATCCAACGCTCTACGCTCAACGTAAAGCCGTCGTCGATGTATCTTGTTGTAATTAATATTATCTCGTTATCGTTTGTACACAGAAAAAAAACCTACAAAAAAATAAAAAAATAATCACAAATGTGACGACGGGTTGTATTTATTTATGAACTTGAGAAGTCACCGGATGGATCATCGGGCAAAAAGTTGGTCTCAAATGGTTGAATCGTGGAGATTTACATACTAAATCATGTCGTACACATGTTTAGCCTTAAAACCCTAATAATGAATGATAAACGATTAAAAAAACATTTAATTCGAACTATAAGAAAATAAATCGAACAATTTTCCTGTATATTTCGTTTTATTGGGTAATAATCTCTACCGTGCACTTGTGTACAATTTTTTTTGTTTATTCTTCAAAGATTCTATCGACGTTTTTTTTTCGTAAGCTAGTAAGTGCTCGTCGCAATCACTGCGATCGTATTATCGTCGTTTTCTCACACTTCGATCAAGTGCGCTCGTAAGAAGACATCACTCTATCGACTCCTGATATGCGGCGAAAGTCTCGTTTGTTTTTATCTCTTATTGTTTTCTGTTATCGTCATTATTATTAATTATTTTACTCTTAACTTCATAGCAAATAATGAGCCCTAAAAAATATCTGCAACTATTGACTATACGTTAGACCTTGCGCATTGCAAAAACGTTTACATTATCACATATACAATCATTTATTGAACATTATTTAATAATCGATCGTCGACGTGGATACGACATCGAATTTATCGCAATCGCTAATTGATTAAAAATGAATTCGATTATTGCTGCTGGACGAACGATTTCGGAAAACAGAAACGAAAAAAAAAGAATAAAACGATTTTCAATCTCGTCGTGTTTATACGCGCCGCCGAGAATCTGCTATTCAAAAAATGATCGATCAATTATTATTTTTTTTTTTAATTCGTTTCGATGCAGTTCGATGTTTTAATCGATATCGATTCGTCATTGAGAATCACAGAATAAAAATTAAACCTCAGCTGCGTTTGATTGTATTTTCTCTCTCTCTCTCTCGTTTTCTCTTCTCGTTCGTTCGTTATTTTTTATCAATAGCACCTTCAGAATTTTTTCAGCGGATTTTCCATGAGAAAAACCCGCTACCGTCCAATATCTTTAATTTCTTCTTCACTCGCTGAATCACGCAATGAGAAGCGAGCGTGCAGCAGTCGGAGACGCAAATTTTTCATTGTTTCTTTTACGAAAAGAAGACGTAAAAAATGTGACGAGTTGCATTAAGGTGTCGATGACGATTTCGCATGGTCTGCAATATTGCTGTCGGTATATTTTCCCATTAAGTTCGCCACAGCCACGCACGATAATGATTTCCAAAGACTCTTTTTTTTCACAACGCGGGCGAACTTAAGCCAATTTTTGGGCTCTTTCGATCGTGCGATTAGGGAAAATTAAGGTACGCGTCGATGTAGATCTAACGCTTTGACTATCGGGCTTCGATTATCGATGTTTTCAATTAAATTGACTAGCGGACGATTCGATGAAAAACTTTTTTTTCTTTTTTTTTTTTTTTACGATGCTTCGTTTTTACATAGCGCTTTTGGATACATTTTCCCGTCTTTCTAACATTATCAAACTGTTTTTGCAATAACATTGTTTGGAAGATTAAAATGGTTCGTCTATTGTCCAATGTTTCGCGATTTAAGGGGTTGTATCTCGTTGTTTGCGGGAAAATTGAGATTTTAATGTTTTTTTTAGGTCGCAAGTATCATTTAAGCTCATAATTTTATGAGGATACACTGTGGAGTATTAATTGCGACATATATTGAAGTACTCGTATGAATTTTGTCGTGAAAAAATTCATACATGGCTAAAAAAAATCATGATCCCTGAACTCTCCCGCGAACAACCGGATATAACCCCTTAATCGGCCATCCAGTGTTTCCGAAATATCGACGCGTTCGATAAGCATCCATCGAGCTCGAGATAAATCGACTCAACTTAACTGATAAGTTTTCTTCTCTTCTCTCTTACACCATTTTTCATCCTCGTAATTTTCCATCTTCGATTACATTTGATGATAACGCGAATTAAGCACACGTAGCCTAGGTTCGGCACATTTTTTTTTTCCTTCGAACCCTTATCTAATTCACTGATAAATTTGTTTCTCTACACGAACCTACCCTACGATATTTCATTGATCGTTCATTGACAAACTAATTAATCGTAATACTCCTAAATCTTACGCGCTTAATTACAAGTTTCTATATAAAATCTTCTCGTCGTCGTTTTCTAGTTTGAGCATACGTATCCTGAATTAACTCGTTGGCAGTACAGGATTTCAATATTTCCCTTAAAGATGAAATTTTAGAACCAATATGTTTTTTTATAATACGCTGCGGTTGATAGATTTTTTTTTCTTCTTATTTTTTTCTCGCTCGCTCTCTCGCTCTCTCTCTCTCTCATTCTCTCATCCGAGGTATAAAGTACTGTATAAAAATGAGGGATGCTTAGGTGAACTACCGACCAGAAATTACTGCTGGGTTATTTTTTTTTTTCTCTTTTTTTTTTATCTGAACTTAATAATTATTTATACGTCGAGTATACGCAGAATTTTTTTTATTTTTTCGTTCCCTCTTCGCGGACGAATTTCAAAGATTGTTCATTCATTCGCCCTTCGCTCGTTTAGGTTGTTTGCTTGAATTTGTCTCAATCGTCAGTCTATGATGAAGTTGAATTTTTTTTTTTTTTGTATTTTGTATTTATTTATTTTTTTGCTTCATGTGCGAAATTCAGTCGATTAATTACGCTGATGTGGAAAAAAACGACGTATTCCAGTATCGAACATTATATTCCAATATCAATTCTCTGTATGCGCTCGCCGTGACGATTTCTCACAGCGTTGGACCTCAAAATCTGTCGATGCAAAGCCCGATTATTATTTCGTTGATTTTATTTCACTCTTGAGTGTTGTTGTTTGTTTTTTTTTTTTTTTTAATTGTTAATTTTTTCAAATTTGAGATGCAATTTGACGAAGATGAATGTTTATTGCCTGAGTTTGTTTCCAAGTCGAAATATGTCCTCGAATTTACAGAAAATTGCGATAAATATATACGCAATTTTATCGAAAAATTATCATTAAAAAAAAAAAAAAAATTCACATTTGATCGTTTTTTTTTTTTTTTTCAAAATGCCAAACATTTTTGGCAATTGATTTAGAAATAATTCGCGATAGGAGTCGCTAATTGTCCGATGTACGACGATAGAGAGTTGTGTGTTTCCAGAAAAATGAAAAAAATAAATTTAAAAAAATAAAAAATAAAAATTTTACGATCAATAAAAGATGATAAAAAAGAGATCTCGTCATCTACCTCGTTTTACAGCCATCCACGCACGCGCACACGCACACGTGTCTATTTTCTAAGCCACAAAATTCTCTCTGCTCTTCCAGTCGTGACAAATACTAGAAAAATAACCCAAATAAATAAATAAATAAATAAATAAATAAATAAATAAATAAATAAATAAATAAATAAATAAATAAATAAATAAATAAATAAATAAATAAAGAGCATATAAAAAAATGTTAAATAAATAATTAACAGTCGTTCAATCGTCGACGATAATTGCGATGGGGAAAACATTATGATAATCTTCGCGGTCGAAGGAGTGTCGACGTGGTAGAAGCGCAAACGCAATCTTCGTACGATGTTAATCCGTGATTCAATCACGTGTTAATTAATCACGTGACTGCGTGATCGTTGCGAGATGTCGTATATTTTTTTTTTTTTTTTTTTAATTTTTTATTATTCATCTCGATTGTTTTTAACATTCTCGGAATTGTTTTATTCGCGAGGACGTGGAGCAACCGACGAATTCTCGAAGAAAGCGCGCGGGGTTGGGTAGGAAGATCTCGAGATCGGTTTATTCCATCGGATCTCCGGCATTTTCGAATATGGTAGCATGGGGATTGCTTCCGGTGGGCCAGAGAAATCCCCCCACGCTACCGGGCGGTAGATACGATGCCCCTCCTCCCAGCCCAACCTGGCGTCATCACATCACATCGATCAATTAATTCGAATTATTATTTTTATCATCTAAATTTTTAATTTTTCGTCCTACTTCTTTATTTTATTGGATTGGCAACGTTTTTTTATCAATGGGTGATCTTAGCGTATTCCCTAGCAGCTTGGGTGCCGTAGTAAATGCCAATTGATGCCCATTGGAATGCCTATCAGTGACATGGCTAAATGCCGGGGTTATTTGAAGCATTGACGGTCACTTTGGTAGGTATTTTTGTTCAAATCGTGACGGTAAGTGTCTAAGAGTGACCGAACCCGAATTTCTACCCAAAAGGCCGGCACTCAACGGCATTTTTTTAGGCATTTACCGAAAAAAGAATGCCGGTGAATGCCTAACAGCGCCGGTGAACGGTGAAAAAAATGCCGCTGAGTGACTAAAAATGCCGAAGAGTGCCTAAAAATGCTGATGAGTGCCTAAAAATGCCGTCATATTTCGGCATTTCGGATGATAATCATTCATGGGCATTCACGGGCACGTTTTGAACAAAAGTCCCTACCAAAATGCCTTAGGGATTTTTATGGTGATTTGATAGGCGCTCAATCTGCTAGGGATTCTTTCGTTTTGTCAACGTGGTCGAACCACCTGATATACATTGTTTTCTCGTTGTTCCGACTTTCACCTTTAATTTAGTAAAAAAATTTTATCGATTGGTTATTTACAGTAAAACCTCGTTTATCCGGCCCTCGATCAACCGAGCCTCCGCGTTATCCGAGACAACGGACTGATCCGAGCACTCCGCATTAATTGAGGTGTACGCTCGGATAATACGGAAAAATTCGGATAAAACGGATAAAGCCGCTATGCTTATGCTGTACACCCGTAATATTTTTCGATTGTGACTTTGTTTCTTATACATAGCGGGTTAAAACAGTGCTCTATAATGGACTTTCTTAAGTCACGTTATTGACAAGTTACACGTTATGTATTGACAATACTTTGTACGCCAAAGATTAATCTAAGTTCGTTAGATTTTCACTTTAATAGATTTTTGTGATTAAATTTCATTTTATCATTTTAAATACATAAAAATCAATTAATATTCGCGAATTTTTTATTTTTTTTCGTGTTATCCGAGTTTTCGCTTATCCGAGGTACCCTTTTCCCACATTACCTCGGATGAACGAGGTTTTACTGTAGTTTCGTTTTTATCCCAATTTTGAAATGAAAGAACAAGACGCGGATTTTTCAGTGAAAAATCACCGGAACGAAATTTGGCAAAGCAATTTTGACACTGCGTTTCTTTCAACCCTTCATTTCCATATACCTTACGTAAAATCTTTCGTGCCTGCGATGAGTTACTGCCTTTTCGGAAATAATACAATAAAATATGTCCGTAATTCGCGTCTTGTTCTTCCATTTTTAAATTGGGATAAAAACGAAAGTAAATAACCTAATCGATACAATTTTTTAACCAAATCAAAGGTGAAAGTCCGAACAACAAGAAAACAATGTAGATTAGGTATTTTGACCAAGTTGACGAAACGAAAGAATATGTTAAGATCACCTATTGATAAAATCCGCAATGACTTGGTTGCCAACCCAAATAAATTGAAATAATCCATTGAAATTTGATGAGCTACTAGGCATGCCGAAAGTGCGGGCTAAGACGCGGCATTGTTGCGATAATTTTGTTTTTAACGATCGCGAATTCAAGCAAAATAAACGTAAATAATAATTACAGAGGATAATAACGCATAAAACATGAATAAAACGCATTCGACGTGTTTCTGCGGTGCATCAAAAATAGCAAAGAAAGAAAGAAAGAAAGAAGAGGGGAGAAAATATTCGGTCGGGGCAAATGAAATTTTTCACGAATAAACTAACGAAAAATAATCATTTATTTTATATATATATATATATATTACGTGAAATAAATAAATAATAGTAGGAACAAATCGCAGGTACATACTACGTAGATTCGTCAACATTAGAAGCTATCGAAAATCATATAAAAAAACAATAATAAAAATTATAATTATTCATTGTGCGTCAAACTGCTGGCGATAACGCGAGGACCAACATTCGATTGTCCAACGACGTTAAATTAATCGAACGAAGCGAATGAAATAATAATAACAATAATAATAACAAATAGTCGTTCTTTGTTCTACTGTTTACATCGTTCTATGGATAATGGAGTTCCAGCGTCATGGCACGATTTGCGTTATTGCGTTGCAATCGAACGATTCACAGAGAATATTTTTGGAAAAAGGGTTTGACTATAAATTTTGATGGAGAAGAAATTACGGGACGCCTTGAATTACCGGATTGTGAACTTTCTACTCTTACGATTTGGTCGATGATTTTTTTCTTAGTATTTTCTAGATCTTACGACCGCAATTTAATTTTTTTTAGATTTTTTAGAACCCCTAAGCGGAAGCTATTTTTTTTATCAAGAGATAATTGCAGTTTCCGGGGTTTACGATGGGATAAATTCATTTCCTGGTTACTTTATGGAAGTAGAGGAACTTTCTCATGAAATTCCAGCCCGTATAATTTTCCTATTTTTCATTAAAAATCAATTTTGAAAAAAAATTCGCGTTTGTCCGAAATTTTAATAATCGTTTTCCCTTCAAAAAATCAATAGAAATAAAATCTAACCAGCTAAAAAATCGATATTTCGATCATTTTCAATAGAACATCGATTTTTAATCACATTCCCCCACGAAAAATAATACAAAATAATTTAAAAAAATCGATTTTCTCTCAAAAATAATCTCAGTATCAATTTTTTACGCGATAAATTTGATCTAACATTAGATTTTGTTAGTCGTAGAATCCGAAAGATACTAAAAATAAAATCACAGACCACCGGAAAATATATAACACGTCCCTCCCCATAAATATATATTCGTCAGCCCACGAGACAGGCTCCAAAAATTCGCCTTTTTCTCAAAAATCATTAATCCGCAATCGCATCGACCTCCATGAGCTCTTAGCTTCAACCGGAACCCCAAAGATCCGCGCTAATGTCAATTTATCTCATTCACGAGATTACCTGTTGACTCCACATGAGCGTTCTCTCGGCCAATTGACAATCGGCGGCCAATCGCGACGGCAAACTCTTCCATCGTTCCTCGTCGCGTTCGCGATCTCTCTCGAAATCCGTATCAACGTGCTGATGTGACAAAGGCGGAACTATTTGCGTTCGTTGGGCCAATTTGTAACTGTCCTGACGGGGCACGTGATCGCCACGTCTGACGGACGAACCGACGCCGACGATGCTGCCCGACAAACCCGACGTCATAGGTGTCGGGCTTCCGCCACCTCTGTGCCTGTGATAAAGATTTCTTTTTTGTTGCAACATGCGTTGTTGAACCATCAATTGCAGCTGCATGCCGGAATCACCGCGCATTTTGAATTGTTGTTGACTCGGAGACGTTGAACTCGGCCGTAGGTGTACGAGATCCATGTGACCCCTCGCTTTTCCAGAATCTGTTGAATGCGGGTATTATTATTGTCGTTGGTTACGATTTTTATTGTAGAATTTGATATTTCTTGGTCTGGTATCGGAAATTCGCTGAGCCTGAACACAAATGTCGAGGGATTCGAGTTTTATTTCTCACTTATTGCGCTGTTACTCCCACTATTATCATTATTGTGTATGTGTATATTACTATTTATAAATAGTAAATATATGCGGTAAATAAATATATATATATATATATATATGGTGATGAATAATAATAATGATAAAACAGAGACATAGAGATAGAGAGAGATAGGGAGATATGAATATAGAGGGACAGAGAGATAGAAAGATAGAGAAAGAGGAATAGAAAGATGGAGAAATACAGAAATAGAAAGATAAAGAAAGAGGAATAGAAAGATGGAGAAATACAGAAATAGAAAGATAGAGAAGCATAGAGATAGAGAGATAGGGAGATATAGAGATAGAACGATAGAGAGACAGAGAGATAGAATGATAGAGGGATAGAGAGATAGAGAAATAGAGAGATTAGAGAGATAGAGAGATAGAATGATAGAGGAATAGAGAGATAGAGAAATAGAGAAATAGAGAGATAGAGAGATAGAAAAATAGAGAGATAGAGAGATAGAGAGATAGAGAAATAGAGAGATAGAGAGATAGAGAGATAGAGAGATAGAGCGATAGAGAGACAGAGAGATAGAATGATAGAGGGATAGAGGGATAGAGAGATAGAGAAATAGAGGAATAGAGAAATAGAGAGATAAAGAGATAGAGAGATAGAGAGATAGAGAGAAAGATAGAATGATGGAGGGATAGAGAGATAGAGAAAGAGAATCAGAGAGATGGAGAAATACATAAATAGAGAGATAGAACGATAGAGAGTCAGAGAGATAAAATGATAGAGGGATAGAGAGATAGAGAAATAGAGAGATTAGAGAGATAGAGAGATAGAATGATAGAGGAATAGAGAGATAGAGAAATAGAGAAATAGAGAGATAGAGAGATAGAAAAATAGAGAGATAGAGAGATAGAGAGATAGAGAAATAGAGAGATAGAGAGATAGAGAGATAGAGAGATAGAGAGATAGAGCGATAGAGAGACAGAGAGATAGAATGATAGAGGGATAGAGGGATAGAGAGATAGAGAAATAGAGGAATAGAGAAATAGAGAGATAAAGAGATAGAGAGATAGAGAGATAGAGAGAAAGATAGAATGATGGAGGGATAGAGAGATAGAGAGATAGAGAAAGAGAATCAGAGAGATGGAGAAATACATAAATAGAGAGATAGAACGATAGAGGGATAGAGGGATAGAGAGATAGAGAGATAGAGAAATAGAGAGATAGAATGATAGAGGGATAGAGGGATAGAGAGATAGAGAAATAGAGAAATAGAGAAATAGAGAAATAGAGAGATAGAGAGATAGAGAGACAGAAATATAGAGAGATAGAGAGAAAGATAGAATGATGGAGGGATAGAGAGATAGAGAAAGAGAATCAGAGAGATGGAGAAATACATAAATAGAGAGATAGAACGATAGAGAGTCAGAGAGATAAAATGATAGAGGGATAGAGAGATAGAGAAATAGAGAGATAGAGAGATGGAGAGATAAAGAAATAGCGAGATAGAGAGATACAGAGATGGAAAAATAGAGAGATAGAGAGATGGAAAAATAGAGAGATAGAAAGATACAGAGATGGAAAGATAGAGAGATAGAGAGATTGAGAGATCGAAAGATCATAGAAAAATAAAAAGATAGAAAAATATCGAGATAAAAATTATTCTTCTTCCATCATCTCCATCCACGAAAATCAACGAACTTCGTTCCCCCATACAACGAACCTTGAATACTCCGTTGCTTCGCCGGTCTGTCCCCCGCGCTGGCCTGTTGACAAAACATCAATCTCGAACCTCCGTCCGAGGCTCTGCGTGCCTGACTGGCTCGCGACATTCGCGCCGCGATCGGTGACGGGCTTTTCGGCGGTGGAGGCGTGCAAGACGGCAAACTGCTCGTGAAACAACCGTTTATCGTGAAATCGGGCGGGCAACCGCTGTCGAAACTCGATTCGAAGATTTCGGAAGACGAGCTGCCGCTTCCACCGGCCCCGAAGAGACTCGCCCGGGTCGGTCGATCGATCGGATCCAAAATTGGACTGTCGAAATGATGTTGCTGATAATCGCTCAATCGACGATTGACGATTTGACTGTCAATGCGCTGGCTTATGTCACGATCGAGACCCAATCGATGTTCCTGAAGTTTTATCTGAGCCTCCCGCAATTCGTCGCCGCTCGGGCCTTCCTCGAAATCACCCTCGGCGCTGCAACAACCTTCGTCCGTCGAGGAACTCGTCGAGCTGAAACGCTTGCCGGGCCTTCCGGTTTCGTCCCTTCCCCTGCGAAGGATCAACGTTCGAAAGATTATTTTACGATTCATGGATTTCGTCGTTTTATTCGTCTTGAACGTTTTAATGATGATACGCAACGATTGTGAAAAGCTTGAAGGTGGTTTATTTTTTGATAGATTATGATGATTAAGAATCTCATTGATATTTAATTTTTATATTGAATCGTTATGGAGAGATTATTTTTTATTAGTCTCGATTTTGAATGATTGTAAAGAGATTATTGATAATTTATTTTGATATTAAATAAATGTAGAGAGCTCATCGATGTTCAATTTCGATATTAAATAATTATGAGAGGTTATTGACATTATATTTTGATATTGAATAATTATAGAGAGCTCGTCGATATGCGATTTCGATATTAATTAATTATGAAAAGCTTATTGGCACTCAATTTCGATATTGAATAATTATAAAGAGCTTATTGACATTTTATTTTGATATTAAATAATTTTAGAGAGCTCATCGATATTCAATTTCGATATTAAATAATTATGAGAGGCTTATTGGCATTCAATTTCGATATTAAATGATTATTAAGGGGTTATTGACATTATATTTTGATATTAAATAATTACAAGGAGCTTATTGATGTTGAATTTTGATATTAATTAATTATAGAGTGCTCGTCGATATGCGATTTCGATATTAAATAATTATGAGAAGCTTATTGGCAGTCAATTTCGATATTGAATAATTATTAAGAGCTTATTGACATTATATTTTGATATTGAATAATTATAAGGATCTTATTGATATTCAATTTCGATATTAAATAATTATAAGGAGCTTATTGGCACTCAATTTCGACATTGAATAATCATAAAGAGCTTATTGACATTATATGTTCGTCCCTTACTCTGCGGAAGAGCAACGTTCGAAAGATTATTTTACATAGAATATTGCGTCGTTAATTTCCTATCGAAGCAACGGATTCCGTGGAATTCCAAGATTTGTCTATGTCAGGGGGTCTTAATATGGTCATTTTGGAATTAAAAAATTCCTGCACTCTCGTAGATTCGAGGTACATACAATCTGGGTAAAATTGAAGACCCGTAGAGCCAACTTTAAGGTCCGAATTTTTAATTTGTGTAAAATCATATTTCTTCGATTATATCTCCCCTTAAAGGTGTCGTAGGGGTTTCCAATTTTACCCAGATTTTTTTTAAATACCTCGACTGGGATGCAGGATTTTTAAGATTCCAAAATGATCGTATTAAGGGACACCCCGGTGTGTTTTTTCGTATTTTTGTCGTTGTTTTTATCCTTCTACCTAACCCAGTTTTGTGTAAGGCTTAGCAATTATTTCGGCTATTAATCTTTGGTTTGTTTTAATTATTGTTTGTTTTATTATGAGAATTAATTATTCGTTTGAAACCCTTCGAAGCAACGACAAGTACGGAGACGTCAGCTTCGACGAAGGGCGATCGGTTATTAAAAAAAAAGAAAAAAAAAACAATTTTTCTTCCAAAAATAATAATACAAGCGTAATTAGCGAGCAGCATCGAAGTGGGAACGTTAAAAAAGCGAATCGTTTTAAAATAAAAGTTACCGAAAAACCGAATGGAACTGAGTCGCTCTTCCAATCCGACCTATCCCGATCAAAATCGTTGAATTATCCGCACCGACGACGGTAAGATAACCATCAACGTCCGACTAAGCTATCGCTGGAAATCAAAAATCGTAATTGATTAAACGTTTTTTTTTTGTTTTTTTTTCGTCTTGTCTCGGACAAATCTTTTCTCGCGATTTATCGGCGCGTTTTGGACGCTAAAGAGGCAGGATTGGAAGTTTTGCGATCGAAAATTAACGAGGAAATTAAGATAAATGTAAACGAAAGTTTGGGGTTGCGATGATATTTACCTCGATTTAAATTTGTCGTCCTTTGATCTGCCAACGGGAGGCCAGCACGTGTTGCTCGTCGCGTTGCCGCTTCGGTGCTGCTTCAACCTCTCGAGCAATAGGAAGTATATCGCCGCGTGATGATCGTAACTGTTGTTCTTCAACGACTGCGAGTGGAAGGAGAAATGAAATTTAATTTATTGAATTTCTTCGGTGGGAAAAGATTGAATTTTTCGATTATTAATTTCTAGATATCTATAAGATCTAGGAACTGAGATAAAACTTGACCGTGAATATGCAATTTAAAATTATGAAAAAAATATTTTCGTACACCTCATAACAAATATAGATATACAAAATTAAGAAATAAATAAATAAATAAGTAAATAAATAGATAAATAAAAATTCCCGAGTACCTAAATTGCGCCCGCCTTAATTCTCATATGGACATTTTTTAATCTTCTAAGGGTAATTTTGATCTTCAAAGGGTTTCGTTTTCCTCTTCTTCATTATTTTCTTAAATACAAAAACCTGAAATAATGAGGCAACTCACGTCTTTTGTTCGCGTAACGTCGATTCCCAAACTGTGCATGAGCCTGAGAATTTGTTCGTTGGGTTCCTGCAGAGCCGACGGCGGATTCGGAATGATCGTTGGAAAAACATCCCCTGACGACACCATCCACCGATGTCTCTTTATTTGCGGTATTGTGTACCTCTT
>OZ020176.1:7163027-7185629 GCA_963971145.1 Sussaba pulchella
CGTTCAAAATGGATTAAAAAATTACAGAACGTTCTTTGAATATTCTTGATGATGTAGGAAAAGTTTATTTTCGAGAAATAAGATAGCAACGCGTTGAAAAAAATTCCCAAAAAGATGAAAACGGAAACAAAAACCGCCGGTCGACGGTTTATCGTCGGGTGGATTCCACCCAGTGTGACGGTGAAGGGTTAAAAGACAATGATTAGAATTAACCTACTAGGTTTGAAATAGGCCTAAAATTTTTGGTTTTTTTTATTTTATTTTTACAATCGATTTATGAGCGATCCCAAACGAAATTCCCAAACAATTACCCATAACAGACAGGCGAACAAACAAACACACACGCATGCACACACGTGCGTGCGAGTCGAGTGAAAGCCGTGACTGACGAATCACTCAGCAATAACCTCGCCAAAAATACCCAAACCGGCGCATTATCTCCACCGAAATTCCATCTTCCTTAGTCCCTTCGCGATGGAGATTTACGGTTTACAGTCGATGTCTAACATTTTTTCGTGGTTCAAAATAATAATGATACCAATAATAATAATAATGATTTCTTATAAAGCTCATGCCCATAATAATAATTATTATTATATTATTAATTATTATTCCTTCCCCTCAAAAAATTAATAAATAAATTATTATTATTATCAATTGATCGATTTTCTAGCGGGAGGAAAAATGATTAATAATATAATAATTATTATAATTATGGGTATGATTTATGGTATGCTTTATGAAAAATAATAATAATCATTATTATATTACTATTAATTATCGATTATTATTTCTTTCCCCCAAAAATAAATTAATTATTAAGAACTATCATTATTATTATTATTATTACTATTAACAATTAATTCACCGTCTCTATAATAATTATTATTATTTTCATCATTGTTGTTATTAATCTCTTTTCAATGCACGAGAGTCCGAGATATAAAAAATTATTCTTGTTATTATTATTATTGTTATTAATCTCTTTACGATGCACAAGACTCCAAGATATAACGGTACGAGAGACGAAAATAAATTGAAGCTGCGCACGATGCAGTTCCGTTATGACGTGCGAGACACGCAACGACAAGACAGCTGTTTGGCGAATGAAAAATAAGCCGAAAAAAAAACAACCAACAACGAAACGAAAAAAAAAAAAAAAAATACGTGCCAAACGTTTCGGTTCGAAAGCCGACCCCACGTGTCTGCAACTGACACATGGGCAAGAGGATTGAATTAACGAGCCATTTACCTTGTTTACGATGTTTAGATCGAACTCGCCTGCAATTCGTGCACGATTTTCCACACGTCCGAAGTTACGGAGAGTCTCGCGAATTCGCGAAGCGACGAATCTTCGATCGACGAGACTGTAACGAACCGCACCGACACGATAAAACGAAATAAAAGTCGCCCATTGAAAGATCGAACGGAGAGAACGCGAACCGAAGCGTCATCGAACCATCTGTATTTGCATTGTTCTTCGCTGATTTTTGTTTGTTCTTTCGGGGAATTTTTTTTTTTTGTTTGTTTACATTTATTTTTTCGAACGAATCATTTTAAGGGGTGTTTCGCGAGGGCGATTTCGTCGCGGACGTGGTTGTGGCGGAGGGGGAGGATTTTTTTGATCGGGGTTGGATTATCATTGACACGCGAAATATAGCAATATGTAAATGGACGTACCGCCAGCGATGCCAGTCGAGCCGTGGGTAGAATATCGATGGACTGAGTGCGGAAGGAAAATTCAGTTTGAAAGTCGAGTTTGCGGGCGTACGCAGCGTCATCGCTCGCCGGAAGTCGGAACCGCGTGTAGGATGGCGGGTGAAACGTCGGTAAAGAAGAAGGGTTGAGAATGAGAGACGAGTGAGGAGAAGAAATTGCCGTGGACTTGACCGGAAATGAGCGGATTTTTGGCGGAACCACGAGGAAACCCGAAGATTGGCGAACGGAAGACGGGAAAGTATTTGGGAGAAAAAGACAAGCGCATGTGGTTTGTTTATCTTTTTTTAAGTAGATTTGTCAAGAATTACCTATGTAAATTAATGAATATTATGCAGTAATTCACGCCTCAACGGCTGAACGGTATTCAATGACATTTGGTGGATTCATGACAGGTCGCTGATTGGTCGAAATCATCGACGTACGGATTATTTTGACCAATTGCGTTTGACCGCGAGCGAGAGAGGTTTAAAACCTTCTTTCTCACTTGCGATTTCACTTTTTCTCGGGAATTGAGCGCTCAGCAGGAGATATTTTTATATGGGGATGGATATGGAATTTCAGATCGCAGCATCTCGCTCTTTCGTTCCCTCTCTCTCTCTTGCACTCCCTGTCATGTCCCGTTTCGGACATAACCGCAAATCTCGATCTATCAAAAAAAATAAAGAATATAGGAAAATAATAAATTTTCTTTTTCGACCTTGTACAGACACGTTGTTTTGAAGAACCATGGATCACTATAGCAATCAATTGATGGACGATTATTGCGTGGAAGTCAAACGACCGAACAATCCTAATTCGTAAGTCAAACGGAGCCACCTAACCTAACTTTTTTTTCTGAAAAATCGTCGACAGCTGAAACTGTTTCGACTACGACGAATCAGTGAATTCTTTTCGAGAAGAAATTGATTGAAAAATGGGTTGATCAGCCCGGAAAGGTTATTTTTAATGTGAAACTTTTAAAGCGGACCAAAAAAACCTACGACGCCAAAGACTTCGAAAGTAACGGAGAACAAAACAGATTCGGTTCAACCGAGACGCAATGCTCATCTAAAAGTGGAGATGCAAACGCTGAGCGTAGCGCCGGAGTCCGAGAGACAACTCTACGAGACTCTCAAACACGTTTACGGACCTGTAAGGAGATGCATCGTTATTGAGGTCGTACCGGATGGAATTATGAATTTGTAACTACTAAATTATGCAATGGAAAATCCTGAAATAATTCATGTATTCAGGCGATTGTTCCGTATCCATCCGGTAAGACCTCGGCTATCGATGAGCCTCGTTAGAATTTGAAACGTTACGCGCTATTTTTGCAGAATTTCAAATTTAGCGAAGCTTCTGAGTTTCGAAACAAACGGTCGGCTTTGGGAAGGCAATATTGGTTGGACAGAGGCAATTTGGTGATAAAAGGGGTCGTAGATTACTCTTGCAAAGATAACAATCCCAAATCCCACGATCAGTTGACGAAACAGTTTGCGACTTCGAAACTGGAGAGTTACAGGTAATTGTGGCGGGTCTTTTGAAGAAACCGAGATCGGTAGACACCCGATTTGCCAGGTTCTGTAATTTGTCTGTTCGAAATCTATAAAACGTATTGAAGTAAATATATAAAATATATAATGATAAATACAAATATATATATATACGGTCTTTCGGGGTTCTACCGCAAAAAAAAAAGATTGAAGAAAGACCACAAAAGTTATTTCTATTACACGTATTATTTGTAGTTTTCACGCGTTGCACTGTAACGAAGCATTGACACGGACAAATGGCCATTTAGGAAAAGCATTGGAAATATTGTTTGAAAAATATTACGGAGTGAAGGATTACGGCGAGAGCGGAGGTTCGGAAGATGTCGACTCCAACGAGTTGTCGGAGCGTCGGTGCGACGAGAAACTCGCCCTGGAATCGATTTACGGGGATATGTTTGTGGAAAAAATAAAGAATCAAATTTGGCTGGTCAAATTGAAATTGAATTATTTGGTGGGCGTTAAGGAAACGGAAAAGCCCGTGGTGGTGCCAAAAGTTTCGAGCAAAGCCATCTGTCGGTTGTTCCCGAGTGGAAAATGTCGATTTGGAACGAAGTGCAAATTTCTTCATCAAAAGCCGCAACAATCGTCACGATCGACTACGGACTGTCGAGCGGTGGAGCAAGATCCTTTCTTCACACTGGAAATTCGATTTCCCGAAGGTATATTATTATGATTACCAATTATTAATAATTGTAATTAAATTATAAATATTGATTATGAATTAGGAATTGATAATCACGAATTATAATTATTTATTAAATATTAAAATAATAATTATATTATTATTGTTATTAATAATTATAAGATTAATTATATTATATTATTTCTGATAAAATTATAGGTATCAATGATGAACTTCTGATTAATAATTAGTAGATATTATAATAACTACCGATTATTGATTATGAATTTATTATTGAAACCTATAATTTTATAAAAAATAATGTATTATCATTATTAATAATTATAATATTAATTATATCATATCATTTTATTATTATTATTAATAATTAGAATACTGATTATATTATATTACTTTATTATTATTATTAATAATTATCATAATAATTATATTATATTATTTTATGTTATTGTTAATATTTTAATAATTATATAATAATATAATTATATAATTATTATAATTGTTATCATTATTATTAATAATTAAAATACTGATGACATTTCATTATTTTATTATTACTATAATAATTATATTATATTATTGTATTATTATTATTAATATTTTAACAATTATATAATAATATAATTATTGTAATTGTTATTATTATTATCAATAATTATAATATTAATTACATTTTATTATTATTATTCATAATTGTGATATTAATAATTAAATTATTGATTATATTATAATATTATTATTATTATTATTATTTATTTCATTTCATTTTCCCAAATATCGATTCATATATTCGTGAAAAATCGAATTAGGTTGCAAGTATCCATACGAGCCGCCTTATCTCTACCTCTACAAAAACGAAATGATCCATCCGACCCTCGATTATCTAACCATCGTCAAAAGGCTCCACGACGAGGCCCTCGATCTTTCCACCACCGGAACACCGTCTCTGTTTTCCATTATTTCCCTCCTCGAGAACGAATGCGAAATAAAAAATTATTTGGAAACCACGGAACCACAATTTCCGGACAAAAACGAGCCTCTCTTTCCACGTTCCAACGATCCTTCGTCCCTCGGCACCGCGTCCTCGCACAATGCCATGGGTTCGACCAATCGTACCGGCAAAGACAAAACAACGTGGCGTGAAATCGTCGAGCAGGACGACAAGATAAGAGAAAAATTTTTTGAAAAACAAAAAATTCCGGCTTACAAAAGAATGAAAGAACAACGTAGAAAACTTCCGGCCTGGCGTATGATGAACGAAATATTGCAAACGGTCGAGAACAATCAAATTACAATTATTTCCGGGGAAACCGGATGTGGAAAAAGCACGCAAGTGCCGCAATTTTTGTTGGACGATTGGTTGATCAATCGTTCGAACGACAATAAGGAACACGCGGAAATTATTTGCACTCAACCGCGGCGAATAAGCGCGATCGGGGTTGCTGAGAGAGTAGCGGCGGAGAGAGACGAACGTGTGGGCAACACGGTGGGTTATCAGATTAGATTGGAAAGCAAAATGTCGAATTTGACGAGATTGACTTTTTGCACGACCGGAATACTTCTTCAAAGGCTTTCCGGAGATCCGCAGCTTAAGTCCGTGACGCATATAATCGTGGACGAGGTTCACGAGAGAAGCGCCGAGAGGTGAGGATGCGAATGTTTAAGGGGGGGTAAAGTTAAATTCGACGAAAAAGAAGCATGTTTTTAAGATTTTTTTCTGGCGATACGAATAGTGCAAATTTGTTCAATCAATTTTTATATAATAATACAACATTTAAACAATATTTTGATAAATTTTCATTCCAAAAGATTGAAAATTAAGCCGGTGACGGCGAATCTCCGGAGGCGCCTCGAAAAAAAAGTTGCTTTGCGGTGTTCATCATGACTCGCAAAAGAATCATCTGAAACGAAAAAATAAAAATGCATTCGTTAAAGGAGATGTTTCTCGAGGTAATCACGAGGGGATTTTTTATTTTTTTTTGATTTTTGATTTTTTCGAAGCACTTGGAAGCAAAAAACCGATTTTCGCTATAAAAATCAGCTAATTTCTTGCTGTAAAATTAATAATTATTAAAAAAAAAAAAACAAGCTCTCGACAATACCTGGTGAATTATGTGAAGAAGTAGTGTGCACAATTTCAAAACGATTGGTCCAGTAGATTTTGCGTTATCGTGAACACGGACTTTTTCGAGGCGCCTCCGGAGATTCACTGTCACCCGCTTAATTTTCAATATTTTGGAATGAAAATTTAGGAAAATATTGTTTAAATGTTGTATTATTATATGGAAATTGATTGAATAAATTTACACTATTGGTATCGTCAGAAAAAAATCTTAAAAACGTGCTTCTTTTTCGTCGAATTAACCCCCCCCCCCCCTTAAGGGGGAACGTCCGAGAACGGTGGGAGAAATATTTTTTTTAAGAAGTGATCTTTGGGAATTATTATTGCGAAAAGTATTCGTTCGATTACATTCGGGTTGGTTTTGTTCGAAAGAATGTATGTTAAGGTATGCTGAGAAATTTTTTTATGAACGTGCATCGATTGGGAGCGATGCTGTCGTGGCCGGCGTTAAAAAATGTCCCTCGCTCGCACGTTCCGCGCCCCTCGAGAGACATTTTTTTACGCCGTCCATGACAGCAGCGCTCCCAGTCGATAAATATTGATAAAAAAATTCCCCAGCCTACCTCAATACGTATACTTTCGAATACAACGAACCTGAATGAAATCGAACGAATACTTTTTGAGATAATAATTCCTAAAATTCACCATAAAATCGAACAAATACTTTTTGAGATAATAATTCCCAAAATTCACCTATTTTTTCCACTGCCCACTCGAATGTCCCCCCTTAACGATTTATCAATCGTTGATTATTTTACAACACATCTCATCGATATAATTTCATTATTTCCAGCGATTTTTTATTGATGCTGCTCAAACAATTAATTCCAAAACGTACCGATTTAAAAGTAATTCTCATGAGCGCGACGCTCAAAGCCGATTCTTTCTCGTCGTATTTCACGAATTCTCCGGTTCTCGATATTCCCGGACGAACGTTTCCGGTCGAACAAATATTTCTCGAAGACATTCTCGAAGAAACGAATTACGTTCTCGAGGAAAATTCCAAATACACTCGTAGAATAAAAGGCGGTTGGGAAAAATTGCAAATTGAATTGGAAGCCGCGGACACGGAGAGTTTGGCAGTTGTCAAACCCAAAGATACGATTCTGGATGATGATTTGACCCTCGCTCAAATAATCGGCCGTTACGACGATTATTCACGGCAAACTTATAAAAATTTATACGTTATGGATCACGAAAGAATAAACAACGAATTGATAGAAAAAGTTTTGGAATGGATTGTCGACGGTAATCACGATTATCCCAGAGAAGGATCAATTTTGGTACGCAACAACGAAATTTATAATAATTTTTATACCTATATATAAAAAAAAAATAATTTAATTAATTAATTAATTAATTTTAGGAAATACAAATTTTTTTTTAAATTATATTTTTATCGTTTTCCAGGTATTTTTACCGGGTCTGGCTGAAATAACAGCTCTGAGAGATTGTTTGAACGACAACAAAACGCTGAGCCCGAGAACCGGAAATTTCCTCGTAATTCCATTGCACTCGACGTTATCGAGCGAAGAACAGAATCTTATTTTCAAAAAACCGGCCAGAGGCGTGCGAAAGATCGTGCTGAGCACGAATATCGCGGAAACTTCGGTGACGATCGACGATTGTGTGTTCGTCGTTGATACGGGAAAAATGAAGGAAACGCGATTTCATTCGAATCTTAATATGGCGAGTTTGGACACTTGTTGGGTGTCGAGGGCAAATGCGATGCAGAGAAAAGGACGAGCCGGTCGTGTGATGCCCGGGGTGTCGATTCATCTGTACACGTCTCACAGGTAAGTTAAATATGCTAGGAAATATGCTGTAAAATATGCTGGGAAGCATACTGTAAAATAATCTGGGAAACATGCGGTTAAATATGCTGGGAAACATACAGTAGAATATGCTGGGAAGCATACTGTAAAATATGCTGAGAAGCATACTGTAAAATATGCTGAGGTGCATACTGTAAAATATGCTGAGAAGCATACTGTAAAATATTCTGGAAAACATACGATTAAATATACTGGGAAGCATACTGTAAAATATTCTGGAAAACATACGGTTAAATATGCTGGGAAGCATACAGTAAAATATGCTGGGAAGCATACTGTAAAATATGCTGAGAAGCATACTGTAAAATATGCTGAGCAGCATACTGTAAAATATTCTGGAAAACATACGGTTAAATATGCTGCCAAGCATAATGTAAAATATGCTGAGAAGCATACTGTGAAATATTCTGAGAAATATACGGTTAAATATGCTGGGAAGCATAATGTAAAATATGCTGAGAAGCATACTGTAAAATATGCTGAGAAGCATACTGTAAAATATTCTGGAAAACATACGGTTAAATATGCTGGGAAGCATACAGTAAAATATGCTGGGAAGCATACTGTAAAATATGCTGAGAAGCATACTGTAAAATATGCTGGGCAGCATACTGTAAAATATTCTGGAAAACATACGGTTAAATATGCTGCCAAGCATAATGTAAAATATGCTGAGAAGCATACTGTAAAATATGCTAAGAATCATACTTAAAAATATGCTGTGAAGCACACTTCAAAATATACCAGAAAGCATACTGCAAAATATAATGGAAAGCATACAAGAAAATATATTCAGAAGCTTACCATACAATATTCTTTGAATCGTACTGTAGAATATCCTGCGAAGCATACAAAAAAATATGCTGGAAAGCATGCCGTCCAATAAGCCGCAAGACACCGAATACAAAAAATAAATTTTGCAGGTTCAAGCATCACTTCTTGGCACAACCGATTCCCGAGATACTCCGAATACCTTTGGAACCTTTGCTACTGCGTATTCAAATAATGCACTCTCACAAAAAAGCCGATCTCCACGAGATTCTCGGTAATTAACGGTAATGACAAGAACGAGGATGGTTTCAATCTGCCTCGCCACAGTTTGACCCGGACCAGTTTGACTCGGCACAGTTTGACAGATGAGATTCACTCTTTTTCTCTCTTTGACATTTGACACTCTATCTGTATTTGACACAGAAAAAGTACCTATCATTTGTCAAACTCGTGGAGTCAAACTGAAACGGGTCAAACTGAAACGGGTCAAACTGAAACGGGTCAAACTGAAACGGGTCAAACTGAAACGGGTCAAACTGAAACCATCCCCGTCAAAGGCCATTTATTCACGTTCGTCATCGAATTAATTCGTTTCAGAACGAGTTCTCGAACCACCGTCCAGACAGAGCATATCGGACGCCCTTAAACGATTGCAAGACGTCGGAGCTTTCGATCCGGAACACAATCTTACGCCTCTCGGGCATCATTTGGGTTCTCTTCCCGTTGACGTGCGAATCGGCAAACTCATTCTTTACGGCGCGATATTTTGTTGCGTCGATTCGGCCCTGACCATAGCCGCTTGTCTGTCCCACAAAAGTCCGTTCGCTTCGCCGTTCGACAAACGTCACGAAGTCGATCGCAAGAAAAAAGAATTTAAAATCGGCAATTCTGATCAACTCACGATTCTCAACGCTTACAAGGTACTTCGTTGAATGGTTAAAATCGATCTTCTTCGATGATTGATGAGTGATTTTGATTGATAACGTCGGTTTATTCGCAAAATTTGAGGTTTTATATCCGGAAGAAAATTTATTGACTTTACTTTTTTTTACGAAAAAAAGAGAATTATCGATGGAAGTTGCGATCGGATTTCGGAAGTCCGCGTGTCATTTTAAGCTGTTTTTAAAGAGCTTTCAAATGAAACTTGCGGAATCGACGTAGCTATAAAATTCGCGGAGCTATGATTTTTCGAATGTCAATTTCATGTTCTTCCAATGTTAATCAAATGGGAAAAATTAAAAAATCGTGGGCGACCCCTTAAAATAGTTCGATCGGGTTCATCTTTGGGCAGATTTATACGGATACCTTCTAGCGAATGCTTACGATTTAAAATTCTAAAATTTTCCTTTTTCTTACCAAACACGACGTCATCAGACAAAAAAAAACCGATCACACAAAAAATTCACTTCCACGTTGAAAAAACCCTCGTATAAAAATTTAAATAAACGTTTTCTCAATTCCAGAAATGGTTGGAAGCTTGTTCACGAAGTACTTACGCCGGTCAAGTGTTCGCCAATGAAAATTATCTTTCCAAACGAACGTTGCAAACATTGGCCGATATAAAACATCAATTATTGGAACTTTTGGTATCGATCGGTTTTGTCCCCGTAAACATGCCGAGACGACAAACCGGAATCGACAGAGTTCTCGAAATAACCGGCCCTGATCTCAACGTTAACAACGAAAATTACAAATTGCTTCAAGGACTTTTGTGCGCCGCGCTTTATCCGAACGTCGTAAAAATTTTTACACCCGAAAAATCGTTTCAAATGCAATCGGGCGGTGCAATTCCGAGACAACCGAAACCCGAAGAATTGAAATTTCAAACAAAAGAAGACGGTTACGTCAATATTCATCCGTCTTCCGTTAATTTTACCGTTGGATATTTTTCTAGTCCTTATCTAGTTTATCAGGAAAAAGTTAAAACCAGCAAAATTTTCATACGTGAGATTTCGATGGTTTCCATGCTGCCTTTGGTATTGTTTTCGGGTTACGGATTGAACGTTGAACAACACGACGGAACTTTTATTCTGTCTTTGGCGGACGGTTGGATCATGTTCGCCGTTGAATCTCACACGGTAAGTTTTTGTGGGTTTTTTTTTTTAATTTTTTTCCCCGCAATTTTTGAGAGTTCGTGGGTGAAGTATGTAAATGCATTTGCAAGTTCTTTTATTGATTTGTGAAGTTATTTGCTTGGATTTTTCGAATTAATGAGTTTTAATCGATTTTCGGGCTTTTGAAAGGAAAAAAGTGACAAATTTAAATTTAAAACGAATTTTTCTGAGTCTTGAAAATTTTATTTCTAAAGCCTGGAGATTGATTAGAATTGAATGAATCGAGAAATTAAAAGAGATCGTTTTCGAGAGCAAGATAAGAACGTGCGAATTTGCCGGCTCTGAATAATATCACGAATTCGATGAAAGATTCTTATTCGAAAAATCGTTTTTTTTTTCTTTTAGATCGCCCAACTTTTGCAGCACATTCGTATCGAATTGGCAAAGATAATGGAATTGAAGATGCAGGATCCGTTGTTGAATTTGTTGAACCATCAAAACGGCAAAAAAATAATTAAGACGATAGTTGATGTGTTGGAGAGAGATTGAACGAATTGTGTTATGTAGGTTGATAATTTTAAGTAGGATCTTCTCATTCTAACGATCGAATTATATAGCGTAGTTAGTTGTTTGCCTCGCAGAAGGTATAAAATCTATTTATTATGAAAATCGAGAGGCCATTGTTGATCAATCGAAGGAGTTGAATCCAAAAACAAACAAAAATT
Organism: Sussaba pulchella; assembly: GCA_963971145.1. Classification (NCBI taxonomy): domain Eukaryota; kingdom Metazoa; phylum Arthropoda; class Insecta; order Hymenoptera; family Ichneumonidae; genus Sussaba; species Sussaba pulchella. The sequence continues at coordinate 7,174,429 of OZ020176.1, forward strand.
CATCAAACTATCGTCCAAATTTTATTGGAAAAAAATTACCGAAAAAATTCGAACTCTTTTCCACGTTCTACGTTTTTCCTTTTCTTTTTCGTAATTCTCAGAGTAGGGAAACAATAAAACGCGCGTTTTCGTGCGACAAAATGTGGCCTCCGCGCGTGTATGTTGACGATGAATAACGTGTTACGATTAATTGTTGGCGAATTTACGAATTTGCGATGTAAAAAAGATTACGGCGAGATAAAATATATTTTTACGTCTATTTTGAGAAAATTTTTATTTCATTGGATAAAACCCGCGGCGATGGTAGCTTCCCGGAATAATAGCAACGTCGATAACGACGATTTCGCGTATTTTTGCCGATAATGCTCAGTTGATGCCAACTTGGCGGTTTTTCCCGCCAAATTTGACGGGTTTGAAAGGTTTTGTGATGGGAATATTCTCGGCTGGCGCAGAGATAAGAAGACTTAGTCGCTGGGCTAGCGGGAAAGTTTTAGGATTTTTAAGGCAATTCAGCGACTTTTGTGGTTTTTGTGAAATTGAATTGGTTTAATCATTTTAACGATTTTTTTACATACAAGAACTGAGGACAGTACCGAATGCTCGATGAAAGAAACTCACGTTCTTGTATCTTGTCGGATCTCGAATTGTGAAGACTTTGTTTTTTGTTTGCATCATTTCGGTTTTATTACTGCACGCTTTGGGATTTTTCTGATTCGATTTTATAAGTTTCAAGGGTTTTTTTTAATGAAAAACGCGCAAGATTTTGCTGTCAAAGCTTTCGGTAGGTTTTAGCGGGATTCAACTAAGTCCCTCCCACAATCACGAAATTATGAGTTGGCAACAGTGGTGATAACGCACGCACGTGGTAACGTGATATCGCTACACAAAATAATGTATTATAAATTTCATTTGTGCATTCGGTCGAATTACTTGTCGAAATATCAAATTGTTTCGAGCAAAACGTTATCAAAATACCGACGATATATAAACAATTCTCAGTGACTGTCAATATTACCGCGTGAAACAATTATTTCTTCGAAGAAATTTTTCTAGGTTATGTTGTTGTGATTGATCGCCCACGTGAGCCACGGATTCCACGTTAAATCCCTCACCGACGTTGCTGAATCGTGAGAAAAGCTTGAAAAACGTTGAAAACGATGGACAACGACCTACGAATGAGCGAGAATAACGGCGTAGTTACGGAGATAGTTGTTGAAAAGCCAGAAAGCCAAATCGTAGAGAAATCCGTATCGGAGATTGAATTTACTCCAATTATTGCGGATAATAAAGAATGTGATGATGGCTCGATGGAAATCATTGAATCGCACATTAGCGAAGCTTCAAACTCGCTGCTCCTGGTTTCGAAGAACAACGACGACGAAACGGAACAAACGAAAAATGTCGATAGCACAGAATCGGCGTCGATTCCAATTCAATCAGCCACAACAAACGGAGACGATTCACTCCCAGCAATTCAATCCGTCGCAACATGCAGAGACGAGTCGCTCGCAGCGATTCAACCCGTCGCAACAAACGGAAACGAGTCGCTAGCAGTGATTCACCCCGTCGCAACAAACGGAGACGAGTCGCTCGCAACGATTCAACCGAATCCCCCTAATCCCGAGAACAACTCAGAAAAAAACGTTCGCAGCGATGTAGAAACCGCAAAGACGATCGAGATTGTCGAATCCGTGTCTTCCCTGTCCGTCATAGCTCTGGCTTACGAAAATTCGGATTCGGAGGGCGAAGACTGTAAAATTGTGGCAACGGCCAAGAACTTTGATGTTTCGAACGCGATGGAGGTGCAAATAACGAAGGAATACAGAAACGTGCCGGCGACGATAGAAGACGACAGCGACAGCGACGATTCCAGCAGCGTTGTCAGTAGCGTGGTTTCGTTGTCCGAGGCGGAGAGCGACTGCGCTGAAAATAACTCGGACGACAGTGGAAATACAAGAAAAAAGTTTGTTTTATGGTTTTTTGTCTTGTATCTTATTTTTTTATTTTTTTTAACACATTGTTCACATAATATGCTGTATAAATGACTATTCTAGGTCTTTTTTATTTCTTCTCTTCTTTGTTTCCTCAGAAATAACAAAAACAACGGCAGGAAAACCGACGATTGTCGAAAGAAAGAATGCAAAGGAGAATACGACGATTTACTGCCCATAGAAGAATTGAAAATTTCAGTTCCCGAAGTTCTTTGCGATCCTTTGGGAGAGGTAAAAATTTTTATTTCAATTTTTTCGTTACAATGATTATTGTTAACGATTATTTTTTATTTTTATTACGACGATGAATTATTTCAGGTTGCTTGGATGGTCGAGCAAATGGTCGTTGTACGACCGAAACCCGGCAAACCGACGTTGAACATCGACACGGTTTTATTCGTCGAACGTGGTAGGCGCGTTCTCGGTCGAATCTTCGACGTTTTCGGTCAAGTTTCGGATCCGCATTATTGCGTGAGATTCAACAGTTCCGAGCACATTCAACAATCCGACATTAAAGTCGGCATGACCGCGTATTTTTGTCCAAATACGGAATACACGTCTGTTGTATTCCTGCAGGACTTGCTGAAGTACGTTTTCTTTTTTTTTTTTTTTGGTCTTTTTGGGGGTTTTGTAGCCAATTGGGAACCCTTATAATTTATGACAGCCCTCCTGCTCCCTCAATTACATACCTGTTGATATGAAATTTGATATATGAACGTAAATCGACGACCCAAAAAATCGAAATGATATTTTAGAAAAAAATATTTTTAGTGACTCCTTTCGGAAGACTGAAAAGTGTGCTTTAATTTTTTTTACTTACCCCATTGAGTGGGGTGTCTTTAAATAGGTCTCCTATAATGCAACAAAAAATGTTTCAGGCCCATTTGATTTTAACCCTTCAGTCACGAGATATTTGCTCTCAAAGTCATTATCCAAGCATCCCCCCTCCTCTAATTTCTAAACTATCGATGCAAAAAATCTAAAAAAATTCCACAACGTAGCTTTAAATTCGCACTCTCAATAAAAATTACAACGAATACTGTAACAAAAATATTTTACAAAAAATTCCGAAAAACAACTTTATCGTGAACAAGAAATTTTTTTTTCCACTCGCTGTTTTACCGACCGAAAAACAGAAAAAAATAATGAATTCGATACGCAAATCCACAGAATGAAAGCCACCGACGAGCTCGGCGACGACGAGCATCCGGAATTTTCGGACGACGAGGAGGAACGCGCCTACTACGCCGCTCTCAAGCAAAAACAAAAGAGCGAAAGAGCGAAAACGAACGAATCCGTTCCGCAAAAACGACAGCGAACGGGTAAAAAAAAAAAAAAAAATTCTCCCAAACAGTCCAAACCATTCGTACGTAATAAACATCTTTTCCTTTCAATCAAGATCCCGGTTGGAAGTCGAATCATCCGTGGAGCAGCGTCGGACGTAAGAAAGATCACAACAAAAAAATCGAAAAAAATTACAAATCCGCGATTTTGCCGAACTCGGAGCAACAAAATCCCCGCGATTCGTCAAACACGTGGCAACGTCAACAACAACAGCAACAACAACAACAACGACAATCTTATCCCGCGGTACATGGGAATATTTTGTGGCCACCGAGTTCGGAATCTTATCAAAGAAACGTTTGGCCTTCGTCGACGTTTCCACCTCCGAATTCTTACGGTTATTCCGAGACTTTTCAAAATCATCCACCACCGGGAAATCCACGGTCGTTTTTCCGACCACCGCGAGGTTTTCAAACCGGACCGATGGGATATGGGCAAAATATTCCTTATTCGCCGCAATCGAATTCTTCGAGATTTTCGGGAATGAATTTTTCGTGGCAATCGCCGGTTCCTGGACAATCATCGCCGTCGTGGCGATTTCCTCCGCCTCCACCACCCCCACCACCGGGAATGTAGAACGGTCATGTGGAAATTAATCCGAAAAGAGCGCAGGTTTTTTTTGTTTCTTTCGGTTTTCATTGATTTATGTACATTATATTTGTGTATTAATCCGGCTTGAAGAAAAACTTTTGTTTTTCTTTCAATCAAAATACATTCACGCCGAAGTATCTTCCATCAAGAGAATTGTGTCCAAAGATGAGCCCGATCGGACCATTTTTAGGGGTCGCGCAAGATTTTTCTAGTTTTCCGATTTGATTAACGTGGGAAGAACGAAAAGTTTCCATTCGAAAAATCATAGCTCCGCGAATTTTATAGCTACGTCGATTCCGTGGGTTCTATTTGAAAGCTCTTTAGAAACCGCTTAAAATGGAATTTACGGAATCGACGTAGATATAAAATTCGCGGAGCCATGATTTTTTTAATGGATACTTTACGTTCTTTCAATGTCGATCAAATGGAAAAAATCGTGGGAGACCTCTAAAAATGATCCGATCGGGTTCATCTTTGGACAGAATTTTGAGGATGTAAGATACTTTGTAGTGCATGCCTAGCATTTAAAATCGGACTTTTTTTAGACACCCTAATATATATATATATATTAGAGTGTTTCAAAAAAAAAAATTTTTTATTTTCCAACGGGCCACACCGGAAATAGTCAGCTTAGATAGAAAAAAAAATTCTGGCAAAAGATGAGCATTCTAGGTTGAGTGGTAGATCCCCCTTAATTGACTTTTAATTTTTTTTTTCCTTTTTTTGAATTAAAGACAGATTATTGTTAGCAAAAAATTTTTTTCGTGCCTACACCTGCCAAGGGATCAGCTTAGTCTCAAATAAAATGTTCTTAGAATTTCAACTCTTTAATTAAATTTAATAGGGGAGATATATAAAAATAACGAAAAAAACTCAGATTTCAATATTCATTATCAAATGGAAACTGATGATTTTATGAAGTACACTCTGAAGCAATTTTTGTATTACTGATACACTCTGAAACATTGATACAGGAATTGAAGCAATTCCTGTACTTCACAAAATCATCAGTTTCCATTTGATAATGAATATTGAAATCTGAGTGTTTCGTTATTTTTATATATCTCCCCTATTAAATTTAATTAAAGAGTTAAAATTCTAAGAACGTTTTATTTGAGACTAAGCTGATCCCCTGGCAGGTGTAGGCACAGAAAAAAATTTTCGCTAACACTAATCTGTGTTTAATTTAAAAAAAAGAAAAAAAAATATCAAAAGTCAATTGAGGGGGATCTACCACTCAACCTAGAATGCTCATATTTTGCCAGAATTTTTTTTTCTATCTAAGCTGACTATTTCCGGTGTGGCCCGTTGGAAAATCAAAATTTTTTTTTTTTTTAAACACTAATATATATATATAAATTATATACATTTATAAATGTATAAATGTAGTGAGATGAGAAAAACGGAGTAAAATTGAGAAAAAAAATTATTTCAGATAATTTTTCCGTGTTTTAATTTGAAAAAAAAAAATAACCTGCGTTCTTTTTGAAACATATTTTAGATTGTAAAACAAGCGGTTTTCACCTCTTCCCGGTTTCCTACAAAATATAGATTTATTTACTTATTTCCATTGCATTCGATGGAAAAATTACGAGCGATTTAAATAATGTTTTTCATGTTTATAGGAGAGAAAACGAAGAAAAGAAATAAAGTATTTTCATCTGGCGTGATTGTTCGGGTCTTTGTCGGGAGTTGGGGAATGTGCGAAGAGAATTAAGGGGTTCACTGGTTCGAAGAAGCACCGAGAAATATAACCTTGCGATCGTAGTTTAGAATGCATTGGTATAGAGAAAACGTTTATAGCTACGTAAAACGTTGAGAATCTCTCCACAAAATCCCAATTGCGTTATCTCAGAAACTCGTGATCTTTGTATCGTGACATTGCATCTTCGTCCAGGCTTTTGTCGGCAATCGCAATATCGTTCCTTATTTCTTTGATCAGATCTTCTGCAAAATTACGACGAAATAAAATTTTAACCCATCGTTCAATTCAAATCCACGATTCAATCATTTCGAACCAATTTTTCGCCCGACGATTTATCCAGTAAGACAAACAAAAAAAAAACAAAAAAAAATACTCGCGAATCGAAAATTGAAATTTTCACGACTCACCTACTGAGGAAAAATCTTTTTCCGGCCTAATGTAACCCGTGACGACGATTCGAAGTTCTTTGCCGTGCAAAGCACGGCCAAATTCGTGAAGTATGTGAGTTTCCTGCGGAATAAATTATTTTTTCAAACCTCATTCATCGTCGTTCGATAAAAAATGCGAACCAAAAAAAAAAAAGAAAAAAAAACACATTTTACGTCTTACCATGGTTTTCTTTTCATTTTTATAAAACGGATTCCATCCTATGCTCATCACCATTTTGTAAATTTCACCGTCGAGCGCGGCCCAACCGTAATAAATTCCATTGGCAAAATCCGGGGGCAAAAGTTCGACGACGTTTTCCGGAAAATTGGCTGCGGATGATAGAAGAATGATAAATCGTTATTGTTTTTAACGAATAGATGGGCATGAAGGATGCAGCAGCAGATGCGATTTTTACGTCGTGCGGAGTAGGAATAGTAGGGACGAATATTTATATGGGGCATTCCACGAAAAATTTACAAAATCGTCGTATCGTTTTTTTTTTTCGTTCAAGTATGTTATATACTTTTTTTTTACGATTTTGACTTGGTAAACATTTTTTTTCAACAAAGAATTTGTTGAGTAGTTTTTTTACGGAACCGTGTAACGAATTAAGGGGTTACTGGATGAATCATCGGGAAAAAAATTTGTCGAAAATGGGAGATTCGTTGATTTACAAGTCTAGATCGACATGTTTGGGCTTATAAATAGCTTAATTGATAATAAATCAACACTTTGGAATGTTAATTAGTGACTTTTAATAATAATTCGAGTCAAATTCGACGATATTGACGTGTGGTTGACTGACGTTTCGTCATTGACTGTACAACTGTTTCACCCGTTTCAGGCGATTCTCCTCATTACTTCAATTAATTTCTCGACAATTACTCAGTCGATTGATGCAAAACTAAGCGTAATCAATCCGTCGATCCTAAATCTTGATGATATAATTTTTTCAGAATTCACAACCATTCGGTTCCATTCGTTTTTCAACCATTAAAGTCTGCAGAAGTTGTTTTCCCACAAGCGACCGTGTTGAATTCATAAATTTATAACTAGTAAATCATGCAGTGAAAAATTCTGAAATAATTCATCTAACATTATTCTATCTCGAATTATTATTCTATCATCATTATCTATTATTATCATCATTATTATTATCATTATTATTATTATTATTATTATTATTATTATTATTATTATTATTATTATTATTATTATTATTATTATTATTATTATTATTATTATTATTATTATTATTATTATTATTATTATTATTATTATTATTATTATTATTATTATTATTATTATTATTATTATTATTATTATTATTATTATTATTATTATCTATTCATTATTCTATCTATCCTCAAATTTTCAAGTATTCTCGCTCTTTTTTATTAAATCGAAAAGAAAGATACGAGGGACACGACCCTGACGAATCGCCATGAAACGTCCCATACACAACTCCCTCCGTGAGTCTGGCTTATGCAACTTATCGCTGCGAGCACGTGACGTCCGTGAGGTCGGTACAATGGAAAGCATGCATATTCATTGGCCGATTGTCGGTTAATTGGACGATCGAAAGATCGAAACATCTTTTCCCCATTACAATTCCAATCTAAATTCCTAAATAATCTAAGATACATACATCTACATATATATATATATATATATGTATAAATATATATATGTATATATACCCAAAATAAAGCATTACCTGTAGGTATACCAAGAGCTTGTGATCCTCTGCCAAAGCCTTTGACTATGGGCCCGGTTGCGAAATAAGGCAGCGACGCTGCGTTGCCGCCGTTGTTGCAGTTCCCGTCGCTGGCCATCGTCTGACGTTTCTTACCCTTCTTATTTCTCGTCTGACCTCGGTTGGGGAGAAACAAAATGGACCTTCGAATTGTTCCATCGACCGGACAAAAATCACACGCGACATTCAACGATCTTCTCGTACTTTCACGGTTTTGCCGATTGCATTTATCAATCGTTTAACATTCAACGAGATACGGTTAACGCAATGACCAATGAGATATATGTATATGTACATTTATATATGTATGTATATGGATATATTGAATTGTCGTCGGTGCGACGCGGAGCGCAACTCCGTTGAAAATTATTCACCCGCGAGATTTTAAAACGCAACGTTGCAACGAGATCGGAGATTATCGTCACGATCGAGGTCGTGACGATCACGCTTCGATAAATTCCGTCACTCATTGTTTTTCGTTGTTTTTTATTTTCTTTAAAGTACAGTAAAGCCTTGAATTTGCGAAAATTCAGACGATACGGAAAGGATAGAAAAATCGAAAACTGATTTTTTTGATACATTGAGCATGAAAAAATGCTATTTAACGACGGCAGTGCGAAAAAGTGAATATTTGATGACCGTACATTGATTTTTGCACGTTTATGAGAGATTGAGCAGCGATTGCGAGCTTATCTGCACATACAGCATAGACGTTGAGGCTTCATCCGTTTTATCAGGGTTTTTCCGCGTATAATCGGAGCATACAGCGCGATTAAGGGGGGAAACCAGCTTAGACGTTTCGAACAATCCCATTTTTTCCCCATAAACCGTGAGTGAAAGTATTGAAGAATAGGTTTCCAAAGTTTTATCACGAAATTCCGAATCGTTCCGATGCTATGAGCACTAAAGTGAACGTCCCTTGGTTCAAGGCCAAAGCGGGCGGTAATTAGAAGGGACAGTCGCTAAGGTAGTCCCTCATTCAGTTACCTGCCTCAATAACCCTGTACTGTAAGATGATTTATCGACGAGCCTGAAAGTAGTCGAGGTTGCAGCATTTTTGGCTGCTGCCTTATTCGATTAAGGTAATTCAACACTTCTAATGCTCATGAACGAGCCAAAAGTTGCAATTGGCTCGAGGAGCTTCGAAATTTTTTTAAAAATAAAAATACTTTGACATCGAGTACTGTTGTGGGATTAATTTTCTTGTTCAATGACAATTTTCTTGTACTTCTTGTACTTAGTTTCAGAGATATCGAATGACAAAAAAAAGTTACAGAGAAACAACGTTACCGCAGTTTCTCGTCTTCGATTCAATTTATTTCCATTTATGAATCACTCACTCGTTACAAAGCACAATTACACCGGAAGAACGATTCTTTTTTCAACATCGAGTAATTCCTAACCGAACAATAGTTTGTTGTTGTTTTTTTTTTTTTCGTTCTTACTTTTTGTTTCGAAATAATGCAGCAGCTCTTGTTTCGACGAATCGCTCACTCGGCGCGATCGTTTACGAAAGTAATGTGCGACACCTCGGAATTGTGTACAGTCGCAAGACAAACCGATAACGAGTAATTGTACATATATATGATTGGTTCCATAAACTATAGGCATCGGTCCGGGTGACCCCCCCTCAGATTCTTTTCAAATTTTTTTGGGATGTAGTCCTTGATGACCTATATGTGCCTGAATTTTTTCAGATTTTTTCCTCCATTATTTCGGCTGTAGTAATTAAGGGCATTTCCTGACATTTCCGTTTTTTTTTTTTTTCAATCTAATTTCATAGTATTGTATCGCAAAATGGAAATTACACTCAGAATGCATTTCTATGTGAAATTGTCTCAACTTTTTGAAAAAAATATTGATTCTCAGTTTGGACTAACGCAAAGCTCTCAAAATCGACCTTTAATAATAAAAAGCTATTTTTCGGCCATTGCGCATGTCTGAAATTTTTTTTCAATATTTTTTTCAGAAAGCTGAGAAAATTTCACATATGATACGTCAAATTCACGTTGGGATGTCTGTAAAAACTGCTAGAATCGATGAAAGTTCAAAAATTCAATGATAAACCAAATTTTATTTTCTCCCTTCAAAATGTATAAATTCTCCTTCAATCCTCTTGAGCTATCGATCATTTTAAATTTTTGTCTTTTAGATAGAAATGCAATGTCTCGACTACTCCCAATATTCTGCAGTGAAAGAAAGTTATACGATTATTTATAGAATGAAATCAAAAATAGGCCTTAACATTTCTTAAAAATATTTCTTTAATTGCAAAATAGTTTTTATTCGTTTTTAAAAACTTGAACAATAGAAAAATTTGAAGAATTCGACACAGGCCTTACAATAGCGGAGCCTAAGTTATTGCTAATTGGCGTAATGTTGTGAATTGATCGGGTCCCTTTGATTGATTTCGAGTGAGATGCTCGTTCATCTAACGTTGGCTTTAATTCAAAATATTTCGTCCCCTCAACGAACACAACGTCGATATTTGGCAGACTTTGATTTGTCCTCTCAAACAAATCGTATGGTGTGAGAATGTGTTCGTCTGGGTCCATCTGCAACGACCTTTTTCTTGCATTTCGCTTAATGGCCCCTCCCAAACCATCACACGGTCCTTTGCCATGCGCGGTCGCGAAAAAATGCCAATCAGCCTCAATATCGAAATCATTTTCATGATAACATAAATTTGTAAATGCGTTTTTATTTTTAAATTGCTGCGACGCTCCATCACTGAAGTAGTGAATTCTTTTTACCACATGAAATTTTTTATTTAAGTAAGCTACCAATTCGACTTGAAATAAATGAACCATAACGAAATCGTGTTTGAGACAGTTACGCCAATTAGCAATAACGTAGGTTCCGCTATTGTAAGGCCTGTGTCGAATTCTTCGAATTTTTCTATTGTTCAAGTTTTTAAAAACGAATAAAAACTATTTTGCAATTAAAGAAATATTTTCAAGAAATGTTGCAGGCCTATTTTTGATTTCATTGTATAAATAATCGTATAACTTTCTTTCACTGCAGGATATTGGGAGTAGTCAAGACATTGCATTTCTATCTAAAAGACAAAAATTCAAAATGATCGATAGCTCAAGAGGATTGAAGGAGAATTTATACATTTTGAAGGGAGAAAATAAAATTTGGCTTATCATTGAATTTTTGAACTTTCATCGATTCTAGCAGTTTTTACAGACATCCCAACGTGAATTTGACGTATTATATGTGAAATTTTCTCAGCTTTCTGAAAAAAATATTGAAAAAAAATTTCAGACATGCGCAATGGCCGAAAAATAGCTTTTTATTATTAAAGGTCAATTTTGAGAGTTTTGCGTTAGTCCAAACTGAGAATCAATATTTTTTTCAAAAAGTTGAGAAAATTTCACAT
>OZ020176.1:7185829-7313478 GCA_963971145.1 Sussaba pulchella
GGTTTCGATTCGCACCAATCTGCACGTAGTATTCGGGTTGCTTCCGGGAAGTTCATTCGCAAAAAAGGCGACCTTCTCTTCGCAAACCTTGATCAGTTTGGAGAAATGACCGATGATCTATGTTCGGTCATATTAAATTGTCAGGGTATTTTAATTTTTTGTTTCCTCAATCAAATTTTATTTCTACTTAACATTTTTTGGTTTGAATTTGGACTTTTTTACACTTTCACGCGTATCAAAATTCGTTTATTTGGTGCATCAGAATCTTTTTCATAAAAAGAAGTCTCTTTATTGGAATTTTCGACATAAGGGATTATAAAATGTCATTAAAAATTTCGTAAATTAAGCGCGACATGGACACTTCTTGTTCTTGTTTTTCGGGTTATTTTAGGGTGTTGTAAATACCTGCTTCCATGCGCCTTCGACAGTCAGTGGAAGATCCTCCCAGGGTTTCATCAATTTCATCATTCTCTTGGACGTCGGTGCCGCCGAAGTCTGCACAGTTGTCAAATAGTTCGCGAATGAATAACAAAGCGAGTACGAATCAAGCGATCGAGCGATCGTCTCTCGCCCATGGAAATGAAGAGCCAACGACTTACGTTCAAGAAACGATAATTGGGGCTATTTTTCGTGAGTATCAGCTTCCAAGATCCATCATTAAGAAAACCTTCCAAATCCGAGAACGGTAAGTTAAAATGAACTACCGTGAGAAAACTGATAAGTTTCGCGGAATACGCGACGTACACGAGAACCGATGAAATATATGTTGACATAACGGCTATCCGCATCGATGTTTTCTCAGGAAAATCTGTAACGAAAAATTCATGGAAAAACGAACGTACTTCAATTTTTCTATTTTTCCAACAATTTTCCGTCATGCACTTACCAGCCAGCCCTTGCTGACAAAACATACCCCACACGGCGAGATAATTTTCCAAATACAGCGGCGTCAACGATTCCGGACCATCTTTTACCCGGATAATCGCCCAGAACAAAGGTGCGATCATCAACATGGCGATTATCATCAACCAAATGTGCAACGCGAACGTCTTTGAGCCGGGAAAAAAATCGCAAATCGAATTAAAATGACCTCCGGTTGAAACCGTTCGTACATGAATTAGCAAATTGATTATTTCTGAGACCTCAAAGTGTGCGAGCCAATGACCGCGTCTGGGATCCGGTTGTCTGATGAACAGTTTCATCGTCGACGTCAACACTGGATAAGTGAAATCTATGGCGGCGAGTCTGGGTGGTATCATAACCATGCCGACTATCGCGAAATCGGCTTTACCTTGGGTCAACAAACCCATGGCGCCGGACCAAATGTTCGTCGTTGAGTTCTGAAGACCAAATTCGTCAGCCTGAAGCGATTCCGCGATTGTGTAGTTCATGGCGTGTTGAAGTTCACGAGCAAATGCGGTGAAGAATTGAATTCCGCGATTGGCAGCACCGCCGGCAAACTTAGAAGGCTGAAGAAAGACGATCGAATGTCGGAATTATTGTGGAGGTCGAGCCAGTGAAACCCGACGGTTTTCGTTTGGACGAAATCCGGCAGGGGTTTGACCATTAAGGTCGTCGTTGGTCGCATGGTGTTGTCCTTGAACGGAACTTCAGTAGCAATGTAACTTTAGACCGCTTGAATTCCTGGGCAGGTGATAGAGAACTTAATTCAAAAAAACCCATGTGTGAGCTTCACTCAGCGAATTTTTCGTCAGCATATGAACGTCTCACCCCGATAGAAATTTCTCTGAATGAAAGCCACAGTCTCGCTGTTTTCAATCAAGCTCTCTATCACCAACGCATGTTGAGGCGTTTAAAGTTGCATTGCAAGTTGAGTTCTACTCAAAAAGAACACAATGAGAACAACGACGATCTTCAAGGTCACTCTCCTGCCTCCCCTGCCCTTCCTGGGCTCTAAAGTTGAATCGCAACTGAAGTTCCACTCAAGGAGAACGCAACGAGACCAACGACAACTTTCTAGGTCACTCCCCTGCCGTTTACTACCCAAATAAAAACCATCGGGTTTCACCGGCCCGCCCTGTAGACAATCAGGTCAGGGACTTTACTGACATTGAGCATGATTATGCGCAATCCCTTGCCACGAAGATCGCTCCGCCTGGCGGTCAATCCCACGGTTGACAATAATTTCAATCGTTCGTTCGCGTTCCAGCTGCCAATTTTCGCAACTTCCGTACGATTTTCATCGACCGACCACCATTCGTGAAGCACAGGAGCACCGCAGCATAAAACCAGCATCAAAGTGTCGACCCGAAGACGAAACGTATTTTCCACGGGATGACGGCAATATTCGCACAGCCGATCATCGGATTCGCCGTGAAATATCGTCAACCAAATTGCATACGACTTACCCATTGGTCGATCAGCGTTCGTGAACTCGGAAAGATCGTCGAGAGATTTGAAAAAAGTTACGACTAGCGGTCGACCTCGTAGTTTTCGGTTATAATTCAGGTGCTCGGGCAAATCTTCGACGCGACTTATCAGCGTGAAGACACCCTGTTTTGAGAACGTATGGGATAATCCGTGGGCTAACGTGAGGGTATCCATTGCTGTGCAAAAAACACAGTTAAGCGATCATTAAAGAAAAAATATTTGAAAAAAGTGTTGAAAAAAATTTGACCCTTAATTCCTGCAGGTCTGCGGGATTCGGTGACCTTTTCTCCCCTCTATAACTCTGAATTAGGGTGGAAGCTGGGTCAATTGTGAAACCGGTGGAAGAGTATCGAATAATAATATATAATATAATATATGACAACATATTTGTATGTATAATGGGAAATAGTGAAAATTTGATGATTTTTATTTTGCTAAAGAAAAAGTGTTTGTTTAAACGAATCGAAACACGGATTCGACAGTCTTCTTCAAGGACTCCTCAATACCTTTCCATCGTACACCGATAAAGTTTATTCGTATTATCTTGCCGTGGAAAAATTTATAATATATGTAGCTTTGTCAAAAAAAAAGTGATTCTCCGAAGACATTTTTTTATATTTTCCTAATTATCCGAGAAACTATTAAAGTCGGAGGATTATAATTAGGATACTCTTTTGTCTAGATTTTGTCTTTCATTCTCAAACGAATAACTCCATCCTACGATAATTAGACTACAAGATACAAGCGTTCAAAGTCGACTGGGTCTGGTAGACTCATTGTAAGAATTACGTGAAATATTAGAATATAAAGAGTGTAGAAATTAAGAATTAATACTTATTAATCTCTCTCTTATTAATCTTATTAATCTTTCTCATTGAGAGTTGATATCAATTATTTCCCAGTGTAGGAACTTACGTGAATATTCTTTTGAGGGTACGAAGATAACACTCGACGCGCTGTATTCCTTGCGAACGTCGTACACAAGAGAGACGTAATCGTTAAAATCGGCATTGACAAAACTGATGTAGCTCGTCGTCAATATCAAGACCACAAGACGCAGACGCATCGCACACTCTTAATTTCCGGTCCGCACCGTAGTTTCGGGTTTTTCTAAAACGTTTGCGTTGATTATTCGCGTTCGTCTGTTTATCGTCAAAACAGGAAACCACCGGAAGCTCGTGTCAAATGTGAGGTTCCTAGGCTACTGGAATGTGACGTTCGAGCAAACCGATCGATTCGGTTCGACAATTTTTATTTTTCTGTTGTCACCGCGCATAGCAGAGCCGAAAGTGTGAATATTTTAGGGCGAATCGCTGGCCAAAGGTAACGAGTGAATTCCGACACGGTACATTTAACGAGTTACAAACGAAGGAGACCGGTGGTTCGGTATATGGAAATCGGAATCACGGCCGAAGAGAATACAGGATGGTTAGGGGAAAAAGATAAACACCGTTGACAAGCGATGACGGCTTATCAGTTGCTTGATCCGATCAACGATATTTGCCCGAACGAGTATAATCTATTCAAGCATGAATTGTATAAGCATTCGATTGACATGGTTTGGAGAAGGTAGAGTAGGGTAGGATGGGGTTAAGGCCTTATATACGCGAAAAATTCGAAATTTTTTTATTTTGTCACTATTTTTGATTAACTCTTTTTGGAATGACTTATTTACTTTTCACGTTGTAGAACCTGCATTTATAAAAATATTCTGCAGCATGAATTTTTTTCTGAAAGTACGACCCCTAAGCTGCAGAATTTACCTAGAAAATGTTAATCTAATTTGTATTTACCATTGATCACTCCCATTCGAAAAAACCCCTTTTTCAGATGAAAAAAGAATGTAAACTTATTGTTTCAATGTTTTTTTATTATTTATAACTATCACAACTTATTATTTTAACCTTTCAAAAAATTGATGAAAAAAAAACCTAGTTTCTAGCATTAATTATCGCTGTAGTCTTCGGTGTCTTTACTGCAAACCCTTTTTTTTTTTGGGGGATGATTCCTTTTAGGACGGTAAGGAGCAAGCAAATACAAAAATTGCGAATTATCTACGATATCAAAATCGACAATTCCGCATTCCATTTCATCGATAATATTCGATCCACTTCCGATCGATCTTTTGAGCTCGCAGCAGTAAGCGCGGCGGCCAAGCTTTTGTTCTTGACTCTTTCGGTCCCCAACATTCCAACAACCCCCGCCTTTTCATCTTCCCCAATCCAATTTCTCGCGATTTCGATCGTCTGCGATTATCGACGGAGTAATATATCGTTTCGCAGAACAATACGACGATCGCGAGAATTATTCCGCAAGCCAGAATGGAAATTATCGGCACGATGCGGGACAATTCGACGGACTCGACGGTCTGTACGGCAGGCTTGTCCTTGTGATAATAACTTTCTTTCAGACGATTGAAGACGCCATTGGTTTTCAAACGTTCCAAGCTGTATTCGAAAAAATAAACGTTATTGGCCGAAGAATCGGTGAAACGATAATAAAATAATAAAACAGAGAAAATATGAGAAAAGTAATGATATCACATCGACAAAATATCACAATAAAAATATATAACAGCGAAAGATTATCACAATAATTAATGTCTCATCGATTTAATATCGCCTGTAAAATATAACAGCGACGAAATATAATTTTTCATTATTTTTAAAACCTTCAGCCTCGTTTGGTTTAATTTGGTTTGATTGGGTTATATTTTTTCCGTCCGATATTTATTTTTCGTGTGATATTTTGTTGTGCAGTTATTTCTCTGTGGGTTCATTCGTCCGTGATACGAATACGTTATGATACGTGACGTAATGGAGAAATCTCGTTTCCACGCATATAGGAAGATTTTTCGTCATACGGAAATGCTGCAACACGCTAAGATTTATTGCCGTGTTACAAGCTTACTGATAATTAATGACTTCGGTGAAGTGACTACGAGCGGGCAATCCAAGGCCCAAACTGACGACACGTCCGGTATCGATTCCTACAACGTTGCAGCTAATATCCGCCATTCTTCTTTGAATGTCGCTCGTGAAGAGCGCAACTTTTTCGCTGCAAACCTAAACGGCGCGGCATCGAAGAGCGAGCAGACTGTGAAACAAGGGTGCGAATTTTTTTCGTACAGCTATTGATAGCGAAGTTGAATCAACGATCACCTGTTCCCATGCTTTCTTCGGATTTATCGGGAGGTCCTTCCAGGGTTTCATCAAATTCCTCATCCTGTCAAAAATGGGATGTCTTCCGGACTGCGGATTAATCGAGATATTACTCAGCGGAAACAGCGGAGAGTTTGATTCGTTTAAGGGCTTACATGGGTTTGAAGATTCGAGGATGTACATTTCTTTATCCACTAGTACGACATGTCAAAGATATTCATTCAAAGTTTCGAAGTTTTGAAGTTTCCATTTATCCAAAATTTAATCCAATACAAATGACTCACGTAAAAAAAATCGTAATCAGAACCATTTTGAAAAACAATGACTTTGTACGATCCGTCCTTGATGAATTCGAAGATATCGCTAAAAGGCAAACTGATGGATGACACGGCGATAAAACTTATCAACGCAGCGGAATAAGAGGCGTACACGACGACGGCCGAGACGAACGTCGAGATAAGAGCTATCCTCAATGGCGTTTCCACGGGAAATTCTGTAACGATAAATCATCAAAAAGAGCAGAAGATCATCGACTGTCGCGACGATATTCGTGATAATGGGCTTACTGTGAAGCCCTTGCTGGCAGAATATACCCCACACGTGGAGACAATTTTCAAAATACAGAGAAGCCCCTAATTTCGCTCCCTCCTCCTTTCTGATGAAAGTCGATATCAAAGGTATCGTCGTTACCGTCACAACGAGAATAATCCAAACTTTCGATTCGAACACCTTCGAAAAGAAAAAATAAATCGATATACGAAATCTAATGAAAATTGTTCAACGACCGTTTCGGCTAACTTACCGACATTACAGATCCTTTCACCGGTATTACAGATGCCTATTTACCGACGGCCGGTATTACAGAGCCATCTTCGATCTAGATTACAGATCCCGGTAAAAGACAGCTCTGTGATAGCGGTAGAGGGATCTGTAATGTCGGTAAATGATCCGAAACTCTCCTTGTATGACTACTGTGAGACGTCAAACCTTGAAATAGGCGGACCAATGGACTCCAATGGCGTCCGGTCGTTTGACGTAGAGTTGGCTTCGCGATAGCAACAACGGATTGGTAAATTCAATGGCGGTGAGTCGGGATTCCGTCATTGTCAAATCGGCGAGAGCAATGTCGGCTTTGCCTTGGACCAACAAACCCACCGCGCCCGACCAATTTTTCGTGTATTCGTTGTAGCTGCCGTAACCTTCGATTCTTATAACCTCCGAAATTGTGAAATTCATGGCACGTTGCATTTCCCCCAAAAGTGAGCCGTAGAAACCACCGATACGATGATCTCCGTGGTCGTTAACGAGAGGCGACGCCTGCGGAAGTGAAGTGACAAGGATCGTTTGTAAGTCGAGTACGAGGGTGGTATTTACTCGTTGGGGAGGGTTTCGGTTTGCCTCGCCGGAGTTTGACTCGGGTCAGTTTGACCCGGCACAGTTTGACACCGCAAGCTTAAGACTGAAAGAGTGAGTTACTATCTGTCAAAATCGTTGAGCCATACTGGGCCGGGTCAAACTGGGGTGGGTCAAACTGGGCCGGGTCAAACTGTGCCGAGTCGAACTGTAACGAGGCCGACTAAAACCATCCCTAATCTCTGTATGCCTGCAGAAGCGATGCCTGCAAGTTTTAAATGACAAAGGTCGCTTGTAAGTCAAGAACGAGGGAGTATTTACTCGTGGGGATGTTTTCAGTCTGCTTCGCCACAGTTTGACTCGGCCCAGTTTGACCCGGCATAGTTTGACCCCGCGAGTTTCACACAGAAAGGTTTTACTTTCTTCTCTCACAAGTATTGCAAGTAATCTGCGAAAAAAAGTAATTTAGCGCAATCTCATGTAATCTTCCGGGCCATGTAATCCAGTTTACACCATTTTTTCACGGTAAACACGCCCTCGGTCGACGATAAAAGTTCTCGATCGCGCTCACCGTAACGATAATCACGCGAAGCGGCGTGCCAAGAACGTCGTGTCGTTTGACGTACAACAAATTGGGCGATAACAATTTCAATGGTTCACCGGCGATCCACGTGCCGATGTCGACGATTTCCGTCCGATTTTCATCGACCGACCACCATTCACGCAACATCGGATCGCGGCAGCAAACGACGAGCATCGAAGTGTCAAATCGAAGATCGAATATGTTTCCAACCGGACGAAGACAATGATCGCAAAATCCATTGGACGATGGACCGCGAAATATCATCAACCATAATGGAAACGATTTGTCCAAGTTTCGCGTGATTTCGTTGAATTCGGCGATGTCGTCGACGGATCTGAGCAAAATAACTACGAGCGGTCGACCTATTTTATCATCGTAATAATTCAGTCGGTTGTCCAGATCGTCCGTGTGAATTATCAGCGTAAATATTCCTTGGTCGGAGAATGTACGCGATAACAAGTGAGACATTGTGAATACCTTCGTACCTGCATCGGAAAAATAAAGACGCGAATCAGACGACAATTGCAACAATAGTGTGTTATAGCGGAGAGATTGGGGCTAGTTCATTACATTTCTCGTCAATAATCGAAATATTCCGCGATTTACTGAATATGTTTACTATCTCTTTATGGCATATTGTTAGTTGGTTATTCGGCTATCATCGTGAATTTTTTCAATTTTTTATCACGGGAAAATAGAAAGTTATTTAACTTTGTTCTGTCTTTGCTTTGAGGTAAATAACAGCGCTGGGACAAGTTGTAACACTTCATTATAGAGGGTTGTACAGTTTATATATTAACTACATATGGGGTATTCCTGGGAATTTCGGCAACTTCGGACAGTTGGGTCAAAATTTTTGCCCCCCAATTTTTTTCATTAATATGTGTTGAAAATAAAGAGACACGTATTTCGGCGTTTTTTATTTTGAGCCCCCACTTTTGAAATACAGTCAAATGAAGTTTTTTAAGTATTGACCACATTCGGTCATTCAAATCGATATATCTCAGCAACGGTTAGTGATAACTCGAAAAACCACGGGTCTTTTTTTTCGTTTTTGAACGCTGTATACAATGAAACCATTTACGATTATGTTGCACAAATTCAATAATTATTTATAAACAATTCAAAATTAAAAATGAAATAAAACAAAAAAAGTACCCTAAATTTTTTAAATGTTTTTTTTTTTAATTCCTTGAACAAAAACGAAAATTTAGCCACCTTGAACTTTTTGGGCCGACGCTTCGTTCGGGAGTTATAGATTTTTTTGTCACAATAAACCCGTAAATGTTTACCCGGTTGTTAAGAAAAAAAGCTATAACTTTCGAACGAAGCGTCGGCCCAAGTGCGGCAGAGTCTCAACATTTTTGTTTTCGTTCAAGGAATTAGAAAAAAAAATGGATTTCAATAATTAAGTGTACTTTTTTTTCATACAAATTTTTACTCATAAAATACGTAAATTTACGGGTTTTTTGTGACAAAAAAATCTATAACTCCCGAGCGAAGCGTCGGCCCAAAAAGTTCAAGGTGGCTAAATTTTCGTTTTTGTTCAAGGAATTAAAAAAAAAAAAAAACATTTCAAAAATTAAGGGTACATTTTTTGTTTTATTTCATTTTTAATTTTGAATTGTTTATAAATAATTGTTGAATTGGTGCAACATAATCGCAAATGTTTTCATTGTATAGAGCGTTCAAAAACAAAAAAAAAGACCCGTGGTTTTTCGAGTTATCACTAACCGTTGCTGAGATATATCGATTTGAATGACCGAATGTGGTCAATACTTCAAAAACTTCATTTGACTGTGTTTCAAAAGTGGGGGCTCAAAATAAAAAACGCTGAAATACGTGTCTCTTTATTTTCAACACATATTAATGAAAAAAATTGGGGGGCAAAAATTTTGACCCATCTGTCCGAAGTTGCCGAAATTCCCAGGAATACCCCATATATAATTTAACATACATAGTTTACATAAAGTCTATATATGTCCAATTTAAAAAAAGTTTAAATAAAAAATTCCAGTTAAAATAAAATAAATAAAATAAAAATACAGATAATAGCGATAAGCAAATTGAACTTGCGTGAATTGTTTCGTGAAAATATGAAGAACACGCTCGACGTCATGTATTTCTCCCGAACGTCGGATATAAGCGCGACGTATTTATCGTAATCCCCATTGACGCACTCAAAGTCTTTCGCTGTCAACAAAAAAATCGCTAAACACAGTTTAATCGCAGTCGCCATTTTTTACCGCCAATAATCTTTGATTGGGCTCGTTTGAAAGAGAACAACCGTGAGTTTATTTCGATCGCTTTTTTATGGTTATACCGGATGGAAAGTTCAAACGCGACTGATATCTCACGTCCTCACCGAGGATTTATCGGGTTGGTCAATCTTTATTTTGTTTGTCGCCGCGCACGGACTAACCACAGAGGGGAGGGTTTTGACACGTTAAGGGTTGATAGTGAGTGACGCGAGCAGGTTGTTTCTCTGAATTTATTTACGAGGAAGAGCTACGAAGGGGGGTCGCCAGATAGAAATCATGAGCCGTGTAAAAGTGGGCTTGCAATGCTCGGGCAAACGTCCCTATTTCCGGCCCTATAAGGACCGACCCGACGGAAGAATGGTGTTTGAACGTCGTCAAGCGAGAGGAAAGTAAATTGGAGGAAGATTTTTCAACTGGTGGATAGTTCTTTTATTCATCCACTTTTCAAAGAAACGTAGACTCGATCCAGTCCCTTAATTATTTTTTTATATGGGGAGCGTTGAAGCCGTGCCGATGCATGCGTCCTCTACCGACCAGTCGTGTTCAACGATGGTGTTCCAAACGAAAAATAAACATAGATCAATGATAGAGATAGGAAAACACGAATCAATGATAAACGAAAAATAAACATAAATCATACATATGAATAGGTAGTTTGTTGTGATTCGACGATTGCGACGATGAACTGACGTTGATGTGTACGGCAATGGAGACAGATCTCTGGGCGCTCTGAAAACCGAGTGAATTGGAAAAATTATAATAAACGTTGTATGGTAAAAAATTAAATTAATTATTACATTTTTTCATTAACTTTCAAACTACAAGAAGTAAAATCGAAAAAAGTTTTTTTAATGTTAAAATTATTCCTTTGCGTTTCAAAAACCATGTTTTTTGACAGAGTGAGAACGATAACTCAATAAATTTTATTAACCAAACAATTTTTTATAAATCAGTAGACACTAATTATTTAAAAATTGAATATTAAAGTTTAAAATGCTGTAATTTATTTATTTTCGAAAATCCCCTCCGTTAAACAATCATCGTGATATTATTTCACTCGATTCCTTTTTATCCCTGCAGATTGTTCATTTTTTGGTTAAGTAAAAAAAATATTAAGAAGAAAAAAATTTCTCAGAGTTGAAAGATTAATAAAAAAATGTAAAATCAATAATTTAATTTTTTTTCGCCGTACAACGTTTACATAAATTTTTCAGATTTCCTTATTTTTCAGCGCGTGCTTCAGGGTTACGTGAGCCCTTAAAGGACAATGTCGATAGCCTAGGACAATATCAATAGCCTCGTGAGTGACGTTCTCACGTAAAAGACGTCGGTAGGAAGCTCGGTCGAGAACGAGGACAATTTCTCCGGAGGGTAAACAGCCCTTTTACAATCACAGAGAAATTACCTTACCGAGGGCGAAGACCCGTTGCCGAGTAACTCCGATTCGAAACGCGGTAATGGGCACCCAACACCTCAACCGCATCAAACGCTTACCCGTTAACCTCCGCAGCATCGTCTTCGGGGCCCCGTAAATGCGCCCGAGGCGTTTTCCCCGACGATAATCGCATCGCCTACGGCCCGATGGCTCGCGAAACAACGTTTCCTTCCGGCTATACGGGCGAATACGCCGCGAATCGCCGTCGTAGCGGGTTAATCGGCTCTTCTACGTGAGCATACAACCGACGTATACCGGTTAAACGCGAGAACCTGTTATATATCGCACGCGCACGCACGTTCTATCGCGAATGCAGGGCGTTTCTCTGTGTTTATAACCGGCGAACCGCGGCAAAGCAGACGTTGCACGTGGGGCACAGCGCTTATCAGCGATAATCGGGACTCAACGGCTACCGGAGGCTGCCGTTCGTCTTTCCGGAAATCGTTGCGTTGGGCGGATGAATGGCTGTGGGGAGTTTGATGGCGGAGAATACCGCCGGGCGTGATATTCCGAGTGGAAGGATTACATACGGTCTGTGGATTCGCTATATATTGAATTGGGCGTAGGTATATAGACTGTGTATAAGCTATATATAGTCGATAGATGGACTATAGAGAATTGTTGGATATAGTATTGTATTATATTCGAGTGAAATTATATGTTATTATTATTTTTGGATTTTATCCGAATTATACAGAGCATATATAGACTATACAGGCGGCAAACGCGTTAACTCGCTGCCGCACGAACATTGTTTATAGCTATAAGAAAAATAATTAGTGAGCAGAAAGACTGATGGATTTTATTCCAGATTCTATTTGAGAATTTGAAAAATGTATCTGCTTGATTATTGTGAAAAAAAAAAAATTTGTCAGAAGTGGGATTCGAACCCACGCCCTCAGAGAGGACCAGAAAGCCCATATAGTTACCCGGCGTACACCGGGAAGGTTAAACCTTGAGTCTGGCGCCTTAGACCGCTCGGCCATCCTGACAATTGTTATTGCTACTTCCAAAAGGCACCTTATATATTGAAAAAAATTTTCGTTGCATAATCGACTAATAAATAAAATCAACTAAACACGCTTACATCGAAAATTTGCTAAACGTGGATAAAATATATTTTTTTTTTCAAATACATTTATTCGCTGAACTTTCATTCAGCGCTGTATTTTTTTACAACATATTATTATTTTATATTATATTATTTTTATTTATTATATTATTCGGATCTCATTTGATTATTGAAATAAAAATAAAAGGCAATTTGTATTATATTATTTTATTTATAATGATTATATTATATGTATTATATTTATTTACATTGTATTATTTGGATCTCATTTGTTTATTGAAATAAAAATAAAAGGCAATTAATTCACCATGAAACAGTTGTGACGTTACACTACGAAAAAAAAAAAAAAAAAAAAAAAAAAAAAAAAAAAAAAAAATGTTTCCGCCCGGGATCGAACCGGGGACCTTGTGCGTGTGAAGCACACGTGATAACCACTACACTACGGAAACTCATTGAAACAGGACCAGTTTTAAATGCTACTGAATCATCTAAATTTTTTAGATCAAAGAATGACAATTTTTCCACGTCTTGTCATAATCCTTTCTTACTTTCACGTCACGTACCGAGTATGTAAAAGAGAAAGTATTGTTATACATTATTGCTTCGCAATTTCTTTTTTCCCGTCATGAGGAAACATTGACTCACGAAACAAAACTTTCGAAAACGATGGGATGATGGGAAGTCAAGCGCCGCTTCGTTTTGGAGGAGAGGAGAGAAAAAAAAAGACTTTATTCTCAGGAGTTGAAGCGATAGGTAATTTAAATTCACGCGGATTCGATGCCGATGGGATCTACATTGGCCGAACGATTTCGCGGTATTTCATGGATGCTTGCACCGCGTGATAAGCGTGTGAAGAGACGAAAATCGCCGCAAACCGCCGCTCTCGAAAAACCGTACCGGGTCAGTGAGAAAGTAACGTTCTCAACGCAACCGTATTTGCTCAACGTTTTCTCTGCGCAGTTTCTTTGTTTGCCAGTAAAATTTCATCGTTGTATTTGTACTTTTCCCCTCGGTCAATGAAAAATTTCTAAATCCACCGAAACTTGGAGACTAGGATTTTTTTTCGCTTGATAATTTGTTTTTATCAAGCCAGAAAGGTCGAAAATTGGGGTTGAAAAATGAATGTGAAGTTCAGGTGGCCGCCATTTTGTGAAAAAAGATTTTTTTCCAAAAAATCTTACGTTGCGGAGGGCATTATAGATAACATTTTGAGAATCTTTTTGAAATTTTCATTTCAGATGAACCGACGGCATGTAATCTTGGAGCCCGCGAATCGTCCGAGCGAGGGACTTTTTTACGCCGGCCATGACAGCAGCGCTTCCAGTCGACATACATCCATAAAAAAAATTGTCAGCACACCTCAATATGTATACTTTCGAATGAAAAAAAACTTGGATAAAATCGATCGAATAGTTTCTGAGATAATAATTCCTAAACGTCACCCACTTATCGCTGCCTACTCGAACGTTCCCCATTAATTACCAGATTCACGAAACGCAATCAAAAAACATCTCAAACCGCAACGTTGAATCAAACGCCGCGGTACAATGAAATACATGTTCGCAATCCTCGTTACGCTATTCCTCGCAATCCGCGCGAACCGCGTTTGTGTCGGAACGCCGTCTTGTCGCAACCGCGCGAAAAGTGGAAAATAAGCGCGTAAAAGCTTTTAACAACTTCCGCCCGTGTAATCTTCCTCATCCACGAAACTCTCCCGCTCGAATAACCAATGTCCAAGCCTCGCAATACAACGACGAATCAACGACGACATTAATTAACGATATAACGAATGCCCTCCGCAGCCATAAATCCAAAGGATCGCTTCGGGAAAAAAAAAAAATTCACCGCACAACTTCTGAGACCACACCCGAGAAATCCGGATGGCAAAGTTTCATACGCCGACTCTTCGGACGCTTCTCGAAGACAAACTTCGCGAAGATAAATCTTTTCGCATTACCGAACATCA
The DNA here is from genome assembly GCA_963971145.1 of Sussaba pulchella. Taxonomy (NCBI): domain Eukaryota; kingdom Metazoa; phylum Arthropoda; class Insecta; order Hymenoptera; family Ichneumonidae; genus Sussaba; species Sussaba pulchella. Next base: position 7,200,052 of record OZ020176.1, read on the forward strand.
AAGTTGCGATAAATAGACCGGCAAATCGCTACTAATCTACTTTTCAAATCCGAAATCAAACACAGAGACGAATTTTTTCACAAAATATTCGTGTCAACGCGTTTTCTTTTTTTTTTTTTTCTAGAAAAAAAAATTAGAAAAGAATCGTTCTTTCTCCGCAATATCAACAACGCGCGTTCTCTCCATGCAACGATGCCCTCGAGATACTTGTTTTAACCAAGATGATTACCATTATTCAACCGCATCTGCGGACCATCGCGTCGGCTATCGCTTCCGCGGATCTATCGCGAATGAGCTTTCAGACATCCGTTATTCCTATAATATATTCGTCATTCGCGACTCCCACAAACCCGTTGATCCACATTACGTACGGTTTAAGACAATTTAAAAAAAATACAAAAATTACCGTCTGGACACAGCGATGCGGTCGTTATCTCGCACAATGTCGAACCGGATATTCCGCTGTGCCAACCTGTGTCACAGGAATTTCCAGGACTTTGTAATACGCAGGATAAGACCGCACCGATGATTATCCAAGTGAAAAAATTATACATAGTCTATACGTTAACTATATATAAAATTGAGCATATATAGTCCATTGTATAAACTATATATAACCTATATAAGCCCTAATTCCATACTCAGATTATGTATATTATTTTTCGATAAATTATTATTTTTAATTTTAATTGTGATTAAATTATAATTCAAATTATTATATTAAAAAGAATCATCTATTAGTATTATTATTGGCATTATTATCTATATTTTTGGGTTATATAGATTATATATGCCCATTCTTATTTATAAACTTAATAAATCTATAATTTATCTATAATTATTATAGATAATTTATTTTAATTAAATTTATTATTATTTATATTTATTTATTTATCTATAATTTTTTTAAATTTTAATTTAATTTATTATTAATTTATTTATCTATAATTTTTTGACTTAGAACGAAAATTACGACTCGGTTTTATCGCGCGTGTGTATCTCTATCGCGTAGCCGTTGGATTATAGCTCGAATCTAACAATCTTTCGACTGTATACACGTACGTAAGGTCGCTACATCGCACCTGTGGATTAACCGATCCTCGGATCTTACATCTGCTCGTTAGTACGGTCATCGTCTCTCGGCTGGGTTTTGCTGTTTCTTCTCGTTTCGCTGCCTCATGGAAGAGTCTGCGTTATGGTGGGACATTTTTTTCCCCGAGATCTTCGTGTCACGGTGTTCGGAGTGCGGTAAAATGTCGAGAAAACACCGGCGGGGGGGGGGGGGGGATATGTCCGGATGTACGTGTGTGTAATTGCCTCCCGAAATTCAAACGTGTATAACTCGAGAACGGTTTTAGCTACAGCCACCGAATTTTGCAGACATGCGCAGCTCTATAATCTCTTTATTGACTATAATTTTCGTCGTGATTGGAGCTGCGGCTCGGATTTTATGTCGTTTTCAAAAAAAAAGGACGTTCGCACCATAACGATCCCAAATTTTGAGATATTTGTCTAAATAATTTTTCGCGAATAGATTTTGACCCAGGGTTGGTTGGTTGTCGCATTTGGGTCGAATTCAGGGAGAATTTTAGATTTTATGGGATTTTTCCGGAAAATTTACGGTTCGTTCTAACTCGAAGCAGCTTTGAACGATTTAACCCCGATTTTACTGCAGGTGTGGGACATTATTTGACTGTACTATGTATCCTATGTAGGATTTGGTGAAGATCTGTCAGAGGAATCGGATTTAATATGGGGAACGAGCTGCAACTTGAAACTCGCAGCCTGCTTCCTCATAAATAAAGATATTGTACGAATCTTCCCATATAAGCAAGCCAGAGTCGATACAAATACTTCATCATAGAAAAAAAAATTCGTACAATTATCTTCACTTCCGAGAAAGCAATTTGCAATCATCAACTCGCAGCTTTCTTCTCTTCCGTTGCAATTACCACACAAAAATTTATAACGCAATTGACTCTTTATTTACAAAAATAACAATAAATAAGATACTTAAAACAAAAATTTCCGTAAACGGTAAAATTGCGAACATCTTCGTGGATCGCAGAAGGTTTGGATTTTATTCGACTCTTGAATATTACGTTTATGGTTGCCGACTGCTATTCCCGTGACGATCGATATTTTTTCGAATGGAATATCGATTTAGGCGGGGAAAAAAAAATTCGCCAGTAACATAATTGTGCAATATATTTGGACACAAGTCGATGGGGCCTCGGACGAAGGCGAAAACATTGAATACTGATTCGTTATAGATTTTACGTACGTAGATTTGTCAATTATTTTGTAGACAGTGGAACACGATTGTCGTGAAATGGATTGGAACGAGCGAATCGTGTGGTTTTCGTTGACCTAAAAATGCCATTGGAAATGGAAAATGTATTGGAAATGGAAAATGTATTGGAAATGGAAAATGTATTGAAAATGGAAAATGTATTGAAAATGGAAAATGTATTGAAAATGGAAAATGTATTGAAAATGGAAAATGTATTGAAAATGGAAAATGTATTGAAAATGGAAAATGTATTGGGAATGGAAAATGTATTGAAAATGGAAAATGTATTGGAAATGGAAAATATATTGGAAATGGAAAATGTATTGGAAATGGAAAATGTATTGAAAATGGAAAATGTATTGAAAATGGAAAATGTATTGAAAATGGAAAATGTATTGAAAATGGAAAATGTATTGAAAATGGAAAATGTATTGGAAATGGAAAATGTATTGGAAATGGAAAATGTATTGGAAATGGCATTAGGGTATGAGAAATGTAATTTGATAATACACCGATAAACCACCATAGAAAAATTATCAAGCCAGCAACGCTCACACAGTGAGGGGGGGGGGGGGGGGGGGGGGCGAGGAGCGCTCGTTACACGCACGCCTGGACAATTTTCATGATAACTCGAGAACTCCTAAAGATTTTCCATACTTCTTGGGCTCAAAATATCCCCAAAGTTTCACGAATTACGTGTAAATTAATTTCAAACTTGTAAAAAAATTTTCCCAACTTTGCCCATGAGTTGAAGTTAAGATAGAAAATTTTGGAAAAATCCTATATTTTTTTTAAATCTCCTTTAGACGCTATCTCAGTGCTTGGTGATGAAATTATTATGAAACAAAAATATCAATGGATTCAAATATTCATAAGCTTTCCAATGGCGCTTCGAAAAAATTTCCAGCTTTCTTCTTCGCTAAGTTGTCGACGTTCGAAGACAGAAATAATTATTTTTTCCAGCGCGCCTCGCTCGTGGCCTGATAATTCACGACGGTGGTGTATGTCATGGCTAAGACGATGCGACGACTCGCATCGCAACTGCGAATGGATCCTGCTACAAACGCGTTTGGTTCTACGCAGAGCGCAGCTATGTTACATTTTTTTAAAATTGTAATTTGTAATTATTGTAAACGTTTCGACGATTGGAAGAAACTGCGATACAAGAAAAAACGACGGTTTTGTATTGGGTTGGCAACTCAGTCATTCAAACTGCCTATCTACTACAAAAAAAAAAATATCGCTAATGCGTCCAATCAGATCCTATCTTCTCCGAAAATTTCAATATCACTTTTTGTCACCAATTACTCTCCTAATCCTAATAAAAAAAAAATAAAAAAAAAATCACAACGTAAAAATCCCATTGTGCGTTAATTGAGCAACTTTCCACGTTATAAAAACGAAAAATTATCCACCCACGTGTGTTTCCCAAAAAAAAAAAAAAAAAAAACAACAATAATTTATTTTTTTCTTCGCACGCAATTCATCGTTTTTTGTATTATGAGTTTGTTCCGTTGTCTCGTGACTTTGGTAGTCGCACCGTCGTTCGGTGCAATTTGTTTCAATTCTTGTTGCGTAATTCTCGGTGGACTCGCGATTCTCGCGGAATTCGTCGAATTACCGCCCCAAAGAGCTTCCAAATCCGCCAATCTTCGTCTCAACGCGCGATTTTCACGTTTGTACTTCGTTAATTCGGAATTTTTGTCAACAACATCGTGACTCGAACTGCTAGTTTCCTCGGCTATGTGACGATAAATCAAATGAAGTTTTTCCTCGTGGGCTCGTTGCAATTCCACGATTTTTCTCTCAGCTTGCAACTTCGTTTGTTTCAAACCGTTCGTCAATGTTGAGATGTGACGATCCTGCATCTGCACGAGATCTTCCAAACCGGCGTATTGAATTTCCAAACTTTTCGAACTTTCTTTCAAATCTATAACTTTTAAAAAATATTTGTAAAACAACGTTCTCATCTCACCTTCCGACAATTTTGCCAATCTATCCATCAACGTGCGTTCGCTTTTTTCGCGTTGCGTTTGATTGTCGTCGAAATCTTTTTTACCGCATATCATTTCATTTTTGTGCTCGATCATCGCGTCGATGGCTTCGATAGTTTCGCCGCATTCCAATAATTTACGTTCTTCAACGGTTGTGAGAGTTTTTTCTTTTTGCCATTTAACGTCGAGATCGCATTTTTCTTGAAGTAGGGAATCGCGATTGCGTCGAAGATGAGCGATTTCGTGTCTCAAGGCTTGAGCAGCGGTTTCGTCGGTTTCCGCCGTACGTTCGAGATCCATGGATTTTTCGTTCAGAACGTGTTCGAGATGGGACAAACGCGCGGATACTTCTAACAAATTTTTTGTTTTTTCCGAACAATTTGGTTTGGATTTAAATGAATTTTTTTCGTCCTCGCTTTCCGATTGAATTTCTTTTAATTTCGATGCTGTTAGATTGTATTTTTCTTCAAGATCGCGAATTTTTTTTTGATCACTCGCTAATTCGTCTTCTAATTGGATTTTTCGTTCTTCTTCTTTTCGCAATTGTCTGGTTAATTTTTCCATCTGTTGTCGCGATGAATTTAGGGAACTTTCGAGTTCGAACACTTTTTTGGCTGAATCACCGGCTATTTGTTTTATCTTTTCTATGTCGGTCAAACGTTTTTCGTAATGGATCGCCATGTTTTTGTAAACTTCGATTTCTTTTTTGCGCGTAGTTTTGTCGTATGAATTTTTTTGGATCGTTGAATTTTCAACTTGGGCTAGTTGTTTTCGGGTGTTGTAATATTCTTCTTCGAGTTTGTTTCTTTTGCGTTGAAATTTTTGTTTTGCGCTCGTTCTTGTGTCAGAATTTTTTATCATGTCGGAGATGAAACGTTCTTTTATTTTTATGGTTGTTTGTAATTCTTCGATACGTTTGTGAGCGCCTTCGAGATCGGATTGAATTTTTTTCATTTGGGTTTGTTTGGCCTCGTTGTTCATCGTCAGAGTTTTCAATGTTTTCATGGGTTCCGGTGTTTCTGTGGTTTTTAGAGCATCGATCAATAGATCGGGCGAATGATTTTTCTTTAATTTTGCAACGTTGTCGTTGTTGACGTTACGAAAATCGGATTCACGATTGTCGTTGAAATTTCCATTGGCGAATAACTTGGCGGAGTCGTCGTAATTTTTGTTCGGACAAGGTCTGAAACCTCCGTTGAAGGCCATTACTTCGTTGCACATTTCGGAACCCGGAAGCATGGAATTTCTTCGCGAATTTGGATTTCTTATCGGAATGGGTTTTATTATGGGTACGTAATCGTCGTTGTTGTTGGACGGTACGACGGATGTGGAAATTATGGCTAAATTTCTTTCGCCGAAACCGTCTTCCTTGGAATTTATCATACGATCCGTTTCTATTTTCAATTTGTTCATGCATTCGTCGAGTTTTTCCAAAAAATCTGGATTCTCCGAACTTACGTCGCTTCTATCTTCGTCCTCGTCTTCTTCCTCCGACGTTTCGCTGTTCGTAATCGAGGAGTCGGCCGAAGCGCTTCGAAATTCGGCTCGATTGGTCGACTCGTCGGTTCTTTCGTCGGTTTCGGTGACTTCTTCGATTCTTTCCAGTGATCTACGAGTATTTTCGTGAAAACCCGGCTGACTAGCCGCGTCGTCGCTGGCTATGCATTCTTCGTACTCTTGTTTCAAACACAGCCATTGTTCTATTTGATCCTGTTCGGTGTGCGGCAAGACGTTGCTGGTCATGAGCTTGTTGAACAAACCTTCGGCGTTCGTTACGAGTTTGGACCATTGATTGGCCGCGAATTCGAGACGAAAAAGATCGGCGCTGGAACTTCTTTCCAACGACGTGCCGACGGTTGCGGTGTCTTGCGTGTCGTCGCCAGTTTGTTCGCTGTCTTCGTCTCGATTTTCGACGACTCGGACGAAACCCGAAGCGGCTTCTTCCATGTAGCGAGCGTAGCATTGATGATTCTCCAGCGCTCCTTGATGGAGCCAACTGTAGTGCATCATTTTGAGCCGCTGGCAAAGATTCCGCGGTCAAACGTAACCTGAAAATAAAGAAGAAGGGAAGAAAAAAATTATAATGGTGCGTATTCAAAAAAGCTTCGGAATTTCAAAATATAATCTTTGTTCGTACAACGAAGGATAGAAGTTAGAAATTTATCGCTTGATGCTGGTGAAGTAAAAAAACCTAACCTCACTCGCGGTTTTCAAAATGCTTCAAAAATCGACTTCCAATTAATTTCATCGACTATTTTATCGAATATGTGAAGAAAAAAAAACATACCTGCACCAAATTCCGTGTCACGTCGTGTTTTTGAGTTTTCAATTGACCATTTTTCCTTCACTTTTCATTTGAAGTCTTCACTCGAATCGCGATTCGACGCGCGTAATACGGAAATACGCGGAAAAATCATTTTTTTTCGTACAAGCCCGAACGTTTGATCTACGGATCTCGTTAGAAACATTAATCAGGCATTTGCGAAATACATTTGTAACTGCGAGGAAAGATCGAAATCATTTGCATGTTGCGTTTTTGATATCTCGTTGGATCAAAAGAAATATTGTATGTGTTTACAGATCCGAAGAATGAAGAACCGTGAAGAAAAACATGAAAGTTCGGGTTTGATATTACGGATTTGAAAAGATAAAAGTAGTTCCAATTTTCGTCCGTAGATGGAGTGGCGTTATAGCGATGTAACGGAAACAGAAGGACCTTAAGACGATCGACTACAAACGCTCGCTCCGTTTCTCTCACTTCGCAGAGAGCGCCAATAATGCTGTCTCATGTCTCTTTCGCACTGCTCGATGTAGCCCATCGCCTTAATGTGATGTACACTACATAGTTTTTTTCTCCTCTGTTGCTCCACCATAAGCACGCGTTTCCTATACTTCTCCGCCCTTTGTTTTCCATTAAATCTATCGGATTGGCAACTAAGTCATTGCGGATTTTATCAATGGGTGATCTTTAGCATGTTCTTTCGTTTTGTCAACGTCGTCAAAGCACCTAATCTATATTGTTTTCTTGTTGTTCGGACTTCCACCTTTAATTTAGTAGAAAAATTTGTATCGATCAGTTGTTTAGTTTCGTTTTTATCCCAATTTAAAAATGGAAGAACAAGACGCGCGTTGCAGACATATTTTATTGTATTATTTCCAAAAAGGCAGGAACGCATCGCAGGCACGAAAGATTTTACGTGCCGCATATGGGAATGAAGCGTTGAAAGAAAGTCAGTGTCAAAATTGGTTTGCCAAATTTCGTTCTGATGATTTTTCACAGAAAAATCCGCGTCTTGTTCTTTCATTTTTAAATTGGGATAAAAACGAAACTAAATAACCAATCGATAAAATTTTTCTATTTAATTAAAGGTGGAAGTCCGAACAACAAGAAAACAATATAGATTAGGTGCTTCGATCACGTTGACAAGACGAAAGAATATGCTAAGATCGCCCATTGATAAAATCCACAATGACTTAGTTGCCAACCCAATACTTCTCCCGATAACGAAACAATAAACATAAAAAATATATACGACATGATGAAATAAATACGTCCATACCATTTATATCTGCAATATATTAAATAATTATTAATTAGATACAGTGTGCGATAGTAATTCGGGATCATGGTTATATATACAATTTTTCATATTCTCTCTGAAACTCGTCTACTCGGCGCGTTTCCATCGTCAGTTACATCGTTGGTTTTTTTTAATTTGAATTATTGTTTTTTAAAAATTTTTTCGTAATCTCTTCGCTCCGCCTTATATCGTTTGACAAAAAATTTCAGGCTTGCGCGGCTTTGAAAACACAATTCGTATTGTACGTACACTAAACGCGGTCGCAAAAGTTTCATACATATTTTTCTTTTTTTTTATTTCTCTTCGTTTGAATTAATTCAGTGTTTTTGATGTAAAAAAAAAAAGGTAATTTTTCGTAAACTTATCGATATAGCGGGCGCTAGTTTAGTTAATCGTTACTTTTTGGTAGAGAAGACACAGCGCGAGCGTTCTTTACTGTGTGGGCGTCGATAAAACTTCATACGCTTACCAATAATAATAATAATAATAATAATACAATGCGTTACAAGTATTAAAAAAAATTAATTATATCGATGGCGCAAAGTCGTAACTTCATTACTAAAATAAGCCGATCGTTATCTCTCGACAGAGTAATTAATTGCGATCGTCGTCGTCGTCCTCGATTCAAGCACATAATTTTTTTCTCCCTTTCTCGTGGGCCGTCGTTGGCACGATTTCATACATTTCTCGTTTCGCGAATAACGAATAGAACCTAAGACGAAGTCATTTGCGATGGGAATTAAAAAGTACGGAATTTTTTTATGTTTCATATAAAAATTCGTTATCGATAATAATCCCGTTTTATGATTTTTCCCGACGTATATTTCGCGCATCGTTGACGTAGAAAAATAATTTCTTCGCGAGAAAATTTATTAACAAAATTCACGAATTCGCGATTCGTTCGACAAACAAAATGAATTTGACCGTCGATATTCCCGCGATCATCGGGAATTATTAATTTTCGCCGAACGCGCGATTCGCAAACTCGTCGAACAATCGCGTGGCGAAACGCAACGGGCGATTAATTATTACTCGCAATTATATTTCATTCGCGTCAATGAGAAAATGAGATTACGGGGAAATTCGAGGATTAAAACGCTTTGCGCTGCAATAAAAACAAACGAGAAAGACGAGAGAGACGAAAAAGGAGATAAAAATATTGATAATGAGCTTGAGATTTATTGCTGCAGTGAAAAAAATGTACGCGATGGGGATTACGAAAAATTGCAGTCGTATTGGGGGGGGGGAAACGTTTGAAACGGTAATAAATAATCAACGTGTGTTATAAAATTATTGTGATATTCGTCATTGTACGAGTTTCTTTTAAATAATAATAATAATAACAATAATAATTATTAAAATTATGATGCTGGTAGTAGTAATGATGATGATAATGATGATGATGATAATAATAATAATAATAATAACCATAATAATTAAAATGATGATGCTGGTAGTAGTAATAATGATGATGATGATAATAATAATAATAATAATAATACTAATGATAATAATGATAATAATAATATTAATAATAATAATAATAATAATAATAATAATAATAATAATAATAATAATAATAATAATAATAACCATAATAATTAAAATGATGATGCTGGTAGTAGTAATGATGATGATGATGATGATGATGATGATAATAATAATAATAATACTAATGATAATAATAATAATAATAATAATAATAATAATAATAATAATAATAATAATAATAATAATTAAAATGATGATGCTGGTGGTAGTAATGATGATGATGATGATGATGATGATAATAATAATAATAATAATAATGATAATAATAATAATAATAATAATAATAATAATAATAATAATAATAATAATAATAATAATAATAATAATAATAATAATAATAATAATAATAATAATAATAATGCTATAATATAATCGATAGGATGCCTTTGAATAGTCTTTTCGTGGAATAAAGCACGACCGGTTTGTTAAGCTGCATCACGACTGCAATCGTGTCGTATTTGTGAAGCGAACTCTCCCGAATAATCCCGTACAGACATTGTCCCGAATTGCGTTACAAATATTTATGCGTTCATGTGCGTTTTTACCGCAAATCCGAACTATCGTAACGACAAACCCGTTTGATGACATTAAAAAATTAAAATTGAAAATAATAAAAAAAAAATTAAAAAAAAAAAATTCCTCTTCTCGAAGTTTTCACATTGAACATAAATTATGTTTTTACAATGATACTTTACATCAATTACGTTAGACACATCGCGAAATACGTGGCACACCTTGGCGACGCGTCGTTTAAGGCCTTACTGGATGGATCGTCGAGCAAAAAATTCGTAAAAAATGATCGAATCGTGGATTTACGAGTCCGGATCGTGTCGTACGTGTTTGACCTCGTGAATAGCTGAACTGATGATCAATCGACACTTGGAAATGTTCATTTACGACTTTTAATAATAATAATTCAAGTCAAATTCGACGATATTGTCGTCAGTGACTGTAAAACTGTTTCAACTGTTTCAGACGATAATCCTCATTACTCTAATTTATTTCTCGACACTTACTCAGTCGATTGATTTCAAACCAAGCGTAATCAATCCGTCGATCTTAAATCTTGATGATATAATTTTTTCAGAATTTACGTCCATTTAGTTCCATTAGTTTTGCAACCATTAACGTCTGAAAAAGCTGTTTTCCCATGAGCGACCGTGTTAAGTTCGTAAATTTTTATAATTAATAAATTATGCAGTAAAAAATTGTGAAATAATTCATGTAATTATTATTCTATCAAGAATTATCATTCCTCTAATTTACGAGAATTTTGGCGATTTATATCCACCCGGTAAGACCCAAATACACGCGCGAACGCTTGACAAATCATTTCGAATTTTAAACGTCGTCGAACGTTTTCGCGCATCGTTCGAAGAATCGTTGTAATTTTTTCAAAATTAACACGAAAATCACGTTTTGATTCGCCTTTTTACACGTCAAATTGCGCTCCGGGCATTGACGACACTGTTTTGCGCTGGAAAATATTTTTTTTTCCTCCGCGTTATTGTAATTTCACAATGAGAAAGATCAAAAGTGGATGGAAGGCAGGAAAGAAAAGAAAATTCAGCCTTTTTGGCAATTTTTCATCGAACCGACAATTCAAACGTTCGCTTCGAGGCTCATTCGGCTTAGAAAATTACCATTCTTAACGAATAAATATTCTCAATTTCCACGTTTCGTTTGTTTGTTTTTTTTTTTTTTTTTTTTTCTCAAGTTGCAAAATCTAAGGAAATACAATTATTCATTAAAAATCATTTTTTCTCCGTTTATCGTACAATTATTTATGTTTTTGTTTGTTCTTTTTCGTTTTTTCCCTCAAATTCGCACATCCTTGGATTAATCACGGGCTCCGATTTCAATGGATTCGAAGCTTACGGTTAATTTTTTATCGGGAAGTCGGATTATCTCGGCCGTGACATAGTTTTTTTTTTTTTTTTTTATACTCGTTATATCGGGTTGGCAGCTGAGTCATTGTGGATTTTATCAATGGGTGATTTTAGCGTATTCTTTCGTTTTGTCAACGTGGTCGAAGCACCTGATCTATATTGTTTTCTTGTTGTTCGGACTTTTACCTTTAATTTAGTAGAAAAATTTTATCGATTGGTTATTTAGTTTCGTTTTTGTCACAATTTAAAAATGGAAGAACAAGACGCGGATTTTTCAGTGAAAAATCGTCAGAACGAAATTTGGCGAACCAATTTTGACACTGACTTTCTTTCAACGCTTCATTTCCATATACGGCACGTAAAATCTTTCGTGCCTCAGATGAGTTCCTGCCTTTTTGGAAATAATACAATAAAATATGTCTGAAACGCGCGTCTTGTTCTTCCATTTTTAAATTGGGATAAAAACGAAACTAAATAACTAATCGATACAATTTTTCTACTAAATTAAAGGTAAAAGTCCGAACAACAAGAAAACAATATAGATTATATGCTTCGACCACGTTGACAAAACGAAATAATATGCTAAAATCACCTATAGATAAAATCTGCAATGACTCAGTTGCCAATCCAATATTACGATGACGATATTTCGATCTACCAAATTATCGTCATCTCGTTAAAAAATTTTTTTTCCCTCGTCGACAAATTTTTCGCGTCGCCACAATCTTTACCGGGCCAGCGGATAGTCTTTGGTCGCACAAAGAAACCTATCGATATACGCACGACGGACAAACCGTGAGTCATTCATATAATATTTAATATAATACAATTCTAAGATTCTTTATTTTATTTTTTCTTTCTTTTTTGTTCTCCATTTTTTTTTTTTTTTTTTTTTCAATATATATTTTTTTTCTCAATCTTTACTCTGATAGATTCGTTATTTCGTCGGAGCCCGATCGAGGATAGACCATCTTCTGGCGCGGAATATTTTGTTACAACTATAGTTTATTTATTCATTTATTTATTTATTTTTTATTTTATTTTTTTCGCGGTATAAACCTTTGTAGATCTTTATCTTGTTGTTATTTTTGTTCTTCCCATTTTTTTGTTCATCTCAAATGTCCCCGGGAACTCACGGGAATCGATAACGAGACTAGAAATTTAAAAGACGATCACCGTTTCACGTTATTAAATCTGTTTCAAGCGTTTTCTTTCGTGGTTTTTTTTTTATTTTTTTTTTCGTGATTTTTCGCATAGCGATTGTTTTTTTTTTTTTTTCGTTTTGTTTTCCATCGATGTTCGTCCCAAAGTGTTCACGCACACACACGCACTCGCACACACGCCGCACGGATACACGCACATTATTCGATATAAAAGTGTTTCACGTCTGTGATTGGATTCATTCGAAGCGAAATAATTCACGTTGGAAGGGGATCGAATTGGATTGAATCTTTTGAAAACAGAGTCACGAAAGACGAATAAAAGACAAAAATTACGGAGATGGGGCATGAAAAAGTGGCTGATGTATGATAGGGCGGGGTTAGGAGTCGAGTCTCAACGAATTCGGGATGAAGATGATGCGGGAGATGTCGATGGATTCGAGAGAAAAAGAGATTTTTTGTTCATCAACGAAAAATTATCGAAACTCGACTCGTATTGGATTGTTTAATTAATTTTCGCTGTTTTTGTGTTTTATTTATTTTGCGCAATTGTTCGATTTGTCGGTTGAAGTATGTACGTGCATTCGCTAGAGCTTTTCTTGATCTACAAATTTATCTAATTTGATTTTTCGAATTGATTGATTTTAATCAAATTCCAGGAAGCGAAAAATTTATGTTTGACAAGTTTAAAATTTTTTATTAATTTTCTTGGCTCTCGAAACTTTCGCCTTAAGGATCGGGGAATTGATTTCAACAGCTCAATTCGAAACAGCTGAATTTGAAGAGCTAGAAAATTCTACCCAACGAATCGCCAAATTGCGGGAGAAGAATAAAAATTTGAAAAAACAGCGGGAATTAATTACACGATCCAATTTATTGGGATAAAATAGTGATTAATGTCTACGTGGAATTTGGTAACCTAATCGGAGCCCTCTTCGACCGTCGGTGGCAACATGGCAAGATGCTGGGGGCTCAGCATCCCTCTGGACAGGGCGTATTCGGCGAGGGCACGATGGCAAAAGACATACTGATCCGGCATTTGAATACTGTGGGCGCGTTGGGCCCTTATACGCTCGACCGTGCCGCGTATATCTACGGTGCCGGTGTCTTCGAGCCGGGATATGCAAATGTCCAGAGTGCAAAACGTTCCTGCAACATTTAATCAACGTTGTTAAATTTTTTTAGTATCGGAATGAATTTTATTTTCATTTTTTTTTCAATTTTTCCGGTCAAAAATCACATAACAATATTGAAAAATATTATATAATGATAATGATGATAATAATAATAATAATAATAATAATAATAATAAATATTCAAATATTATTATAATAATTATTTTTATATTTTTATATCATTATTAAATATTTTAATATTGATTATAATAATAAATACTAATGATAATGATGATAATAATAATAATAATAATAATAATAATAATAATAATAATAAATATTTAAATATTATTATAATAATTATTGTTATATTTTTATATCATTATTAAATATTGATTATAATAATAAATACTAATGGTAATTATATATATTATTATAATTATATAATAATGATAATGATAATAATGATGATAATAATAATAATAATCATAATAATGATGATGATGATGATGATGATAATAATAATAATAATAATAATAATAATAATAATAATAATAATAATAATAATAATAATAATAATAATAATAATAATAATAATAATCATCATCATAATAATAATAATAATCATAATAATAACAAATATTTAAATATTATAATAATTATTATTTTTATATTTTTATATCATTATTAAATATTTTAATATTGATTATAATAATAAATACTAATAATAATAATATATATTATTATAATTATATAATAATAATAATAAAATGTCTCTCTTTCTCAATTTTTGCGAAACGACTAATAATTAAAAATCCAATTTAAAATCACCGGAGAAAGGAAAATCGAGAAAAGGAAGAAAAAAAACATTTTTACATAAAAATGTATCACCTGTCCTTCCGATGCCGGCGCTGCAGTGTACAACGATGGGCGGCCCTCGGGGATGACCGGCCCAGGTGTCGCCTCTGCTTGCCAATAATTTGTTTTGTTGCTGTCTCACCAGAGACAGGAACTGCAGCAGAGCCTTGGCGGATTGCGGCACGCCGTAATCCGGCCAGGCGGTGTACAACATGTGACAAACTTCTCTGGTTTCTTCGGTCTGTCAAAAAAATAATTATAATCATGCATGAACATTAGGGTGTTCTAATATGGTCATTCTGGAATTTCAAACAATTCGTATTGCTTAGAAGCACGCCTTAAGGGGTTAAACCACTCTAGAATTTTAGAAACATCGATTTTTTTTTAAATTAAATTAAAATTTTTTAATTAAAATAAAATGAGGACCTCAAAAATGATGTCTCAACAAATTATGACTGGGAAAAATCTCTAAGATCTCAGCTTGAATCAGCTAAAATACGAAAGTTTCGAAATTTCGGAAGAAAAAATACTTTTAATCACCTTTTTATTCGTGAGAAGCAGCATCGATATCGTGTAATCCGGATTTGTTTCGACTTCCAGCGTATTAACGGTAAAATTACCAGCGGTAACTTCGTCCGTCGGTTCGGGACCCCAATATTGCGCACATTTGGTACGACCCCGTTCCACGACTCTGCAACGAGACGACAAAAAAAAATTCGTTGAAAATCGTTGAATATAATTTTTGAGAGAAATATTAATACGATTGTCGGATGAGTGTTATTACCTGGTCGTCATTACTATAACGAGAGTCTGTTGTTCCCAAATCATTCGCCAAAAATCACCGCAAGTTTTCGGCAAAGGTCCTTGCGTGCTTATGAAAGCATTTTTTTGTTTGTAACCATCGACGAAATTAGCGTTTATGTAATCCGACGTCGGGTCTCCGTCGATTTGCGAGAGGCAAACTCTCGTATGATCGTAACAAAGTACGTCGGTGTAACGATTTTTCGATTGATTCGGTCTGAGTCTGAAAATTGGCAAAGAAAAAAAAAAGAAAAACGATGATTTAGTTGAATAAAAAATTCGTAGATTATTTGAAAATGATTTAAAAATAATATTAAAAGTAGTTTGTTGGAGGAATTTGAATGAGGAAGGATGAATAATTTTTTTTCTTCCCCATAGAGGAAGCTATGTGACGGACCGAACATTTTTTTATCGTGATCTTGATGTCAATAGGTTAAAAATGTCCTAAAACATCCAGAAATGACATTTGGAGATAATGTTCGGATGTATGTATGTGTGGCTCGACCAGCAAAAATTCAAACGTCTATAACTCGAGAACGGTTCAAGCTACAGCGCTCAAATTTTGCCCATATATGCTGCCTCATAATATCTATGTCATCTGCAATTTTCGCAACGATCGACGCATCCACTCGGATTTGACAGCGTTTTGAAATTTACAAAAAATGTTTAACAAAAAAAATTTTGTTTACTCTAGCGTCCACAAATTTCGAAATATTCGTCTAAATAGTTCTTTGCATATAGAGTTTTGCCCACGGATGTTTAGTATTGCATTTGAGTCGAATCCATCGTTAAGTTCAAATTTTATGATACTTTGAATGTTTTGGAAAATCAGTACTTTGTCGCTCTATTTGCCGTTAACTTAAACCAATCGAACCCCAATTCTCTACGAGCATGAAATATTCTCGAACTGTTATACACAAAAAATTTGGCAGAGATCGGCCGAGCGGATCGAATTTTAGATCAATTCGAAATTTCTAAGTTTACAAATTAAAAATTAAAAGAACCTCTGCAAATTAAGGGGGGGGGGGGGGGGGGGGGTAAGGTTAATTCGGCGAAAAAGAAGCATGTTTTAAAGATTTTTTTCCGGGGATACAAATTGTGTAAATTAATTCAATCAATTTCCATATAATAATACAACATTTAAACAATATTTTCCTAAATTTTCAGGCACCTCGAAAAAGTCCGTGTTCGCGATAACGCAAAATCTACTGGACCAATCGTTATTAAATTTTGCACACTACTTCTTCACACAATTCACCAGGTATTGTCGAGAGCTTTTTTTTTTTTCTTAATAATTATTAATTTTACAGCAAGAAATTAGCTGATTTTTATAGCGAAAATCGTTTTTTTTTGCTTCCAAGTGCTACGAAAAAATCAAAAATCAAAAAAAAATAAAAAATCCTCCCGTGATTACCTCGAGAAACATCTCCTTTAACGAAAGCATTTGGATTTTTTTGTTTCAGATGATTCTTTTGCGAGTTATGACAAACACCGCAAATCAACTTTTTTTCGAGGCGCCTCCGTAGATTCACCGTCACCCGCTTAATTTTCAACTTTTTGAAATGAAAATTTAGCAAAATATCGTTCAAATGTTGTATTATTATATGAAAATTGATTGAATAAATTCACACTATTCGTATCGCCACAAAAAAATCTTAAAAACATGCTTCCTTTTCGTCGAATTAACCTTACGCCCCCTTAAAACAAGCCGCAAGTTGAAACTCGAAATTTCCTTCCTCCAAATCGCAGGTACCGAACGAAGATTCCTCCATCGGGAAGCCAAAAAAAAAAAAAAACAATCCACCACAGAGGAATCTTCGTCTACCTACGATTTCGAAGGAAGAAAATCACAATTTTCAACTTGCAGCTTCCACAATCTTCTCCTTCCTCACAGATCAATCCACGTTCGCTACCTAACGATTCAAAGGAAGCAAATTGCAAGTTTAAACTCGCAGTTTGTTTTTTTGATAAATGTGCATGAGCAAAGTACTTGGCATTGTTGAAGGAACCATCGGGAGGTCTTTGTTTTATTTCGACGTATTCGGCTACGAGACCGGCTCGTCCTCTCGAGTGTATTGCCTCGATGAGTTGTTCCATGCTGACAGCTTGAAGACCGAGATCGCCGTGAAGGCTGTCATCGTCGCTGAAACCGGAACTGGCCGAGGACGGAGGTTGTACCGGTGATGGAGCTTCGTCGTTGCCGATCCATGTATCACCGTTCGTTATCTCAATTTCACCGATTTCCACGACACCATTTTTCGTTCTGTGTTTGTCGCTTATCGGACTAGTCGGATTGCTGACCGACGATTCGTTCGGGTTTTGATTTATCGTGAGACTCTTGGACGTGGGCGACAGAGGACTACCCGCTCTTGGGGCAACCTGCGTTGAATCGAAGAAATTCGTTGGTTATTGAGAAAAATTGATGAAATTTGACGAACGGTTGGGATTGGAAATGTGGAACAGTTGGGGAAAACAAAAATTAAATCCTTCTCGTGTACACGGAGGCCAAAAAGTACTGTTGGAGGTTTTTGTTTATGCAAGAAGGGATCGAAATATGGGAAAAAATGTAGGAATTCTTCTTAGAAATTCGATTTTATGCTTGAACGTGTGTTATTTGTTCGAAATTTATTTTTCTATAATTATTTTTATTCGAATCGACAGAAAATAATTTGAAAAAGGATGCGTCGGGATTAATCATAGTTGATTCTTTAAATAATTGTTCCGAATACATTTTCGAGAAATTAATATTCAATCCTGTAAACGAATTCGTTTAAATTTTAGAATAATTTTTATATAAAATCTATTACTGAATAAAATCTTATTTCTTGTCAATTTTTTCCAGCATTTTTGTAGAATTAAAAAAACTCAATGGAACAAATATTTTGGTTCGTCTTCGGTTAGCTCTGAGGGTTGATCTTACCTCGCACAGTTCACCCCCGCTGCGGTTCGTCATGGACTTGAGGCAATGTAACAACCACGCTTCATGCTGTACCTCCAAAGTGCCGCCCAAACGACGAGGCAAAGATTCTCTCGGTATGTGCAGAGTCAATTGGGGAATGGACACCGTGAACACTCGATCCCTCAGTTTTTCGCGAACGAACAGTCTCAGAATCTTGAAAGGCGCTTTGAACCACAACGGCGCCGTAACTATCAAAACTTTTTTCAATTTTGCCGGATATCCGCCCTGGAATCATGCAAAATTCTTTATTCGCACGTTTCGTCGACCAAAATTTATTCGTTGCGTCTCCACGCAAGGAGAACACACAAAATTATGTTGAGCGTTGAGATTCGTGGTACAAATTTGAGAGCTGAGGAAGAAAACGAATAGATTTTTCTCTTTATCTTCGTTTCATCGAAGTAAAAAACTATAAAATTGGAATGTTTATATTTCTAAAAGGTGTTCCGGTTAATAACGTGAATTTGCCGAGCCTCCGAGTCAACCGAGAAAGTTTGACGATGCAGATTTGCAAGCACTATTGGACGAAGACTCGACTCAAACGTTAAAACAATTGACTGCAGGATTGAACGTTGCTCAATCCACCATTTCCGAACATCTACGCGCCCAAAGACACGATAAAGTCATTTCCCAACGCAACAACGCTCTGCCTCGCATTGCAAAATTTGTAAAAACCAATTTGGAAAATATTAAATGCGACGTCCCAACCCACCCAACCAAATTTGCCGGACTTGGGCCCTTCGGACCGCCGCTTATTTCTATCGATGCGGCACAGACTCCGAAAACAACACTTACACGCTTACAAAGTGAAAATTTGGCTCGACGAATGGTCAGCCTCAAAAACCGAACAGTTCTTTTGGCGTGGAATCCATTTTTCGACAAAAAGATAGGCAAAAGCGACAGCCAACGATAACCGATACCTCGATCTTTGAGGTAATTCACTTTATCCTGGCGATAAATCCTCAAATTTTGCGAAAAAATCGACACTATCAACCGAAACCCTATCACATATGTGTATATATCACTAATATTCTCTGACAGTATACATATATATACCGCCAAATACACGAAACCCAAAAAAAAAAACCCACCTACCCAATTTATATCACGCCAAAAAAAAAAATCTTCACCTCGCGCAAACACAATTATTTCCCTCACGAAATTTTCATCCACCAGTGTCAAACCCCATCGAGCAACCCCGGGACCGAATAAACTACCCTTCACGCGCCGCCTTACGGTCGGGGGGCTCAATTACATCAGCAACGGTGCCGCATCGCCGCGAACCCGCCAACCGCTTCGTCCCACGAACAATAAAACCACCAAAAAAACAAAATAAAAAAAAAATCACAAACCATACACCAAAAAAAAAAAAAAAATCAATCAAAAAGAAACAAAATTACGTGAATTATTCAACGAAATAAGATCCATACTGGCGCGACTCTTATATTCCCGAATTTCCTCCAATTTCGCGATTTCATCAAACACGAAACAGGAAAAACGTCGTCGAGGGTGGGAGAAGAGGGGGGGGGTTGAATGATAATCTTAGATATCAATCGTCATTCGATTGCGTATGCGCGTGTAAATTTTTGTTTAATAAATACCGGAAGCTTTTCCGCGCGTGTTGCTACAGTCGGTTCCCCCGAATCGATAACGCTCGATGGCTTGTGGTTGTTACCTACGTCGCCCCCCCCCCTCACCCCACCGCCGCCGCCGCGGGTTTCTTGCGTGTACAGTCGATACAGGCGCAATGGGGGAAAAACAGCTGGGACACGACCGGCGGGTGAGCTCGACTGCCCCGAATTATATTCCACGGTTACACGCGCACCAACCCCCGCTCACTCGAATCTCGTCTTCCACCGTATTGTCCCAAACCCGAAATACTCGCACTTACGCACACGCAAATTCAACTATATTTACATATATATTCACACACACATATATTTATATATGTATATAACCGTGCGTGATGTACAAATTCGAAAACGTTGAAACCGCGAATAAGACCGAAGAACGTTCGGAAAATTCACGAGCGTAGAATCAAGGGGGAAAAAGATTTGGCGAGAGTTTCCGGGGGGGTTCGGGGGGAGGGGAGGGTCTTAAATTATCTTGGAAAATCCGGGGACAGTCAACGTGCCGACGAGGGCTATCCAACGATTACTGACCAACACCGTCGTGACGTTTTCGAAGCGTTTGCGCATGCGTCCCGTGCGAACGAAACCATCACAACCCCTCTCCGACGAGCGGGGAGGTTTGTTTTTTTTTTTTTTTTTCGTTCGGGTTTTTTTTCTCTCTCTCTCGGTGTTTGTCGGTGCACCCCCCCCCCCCCCCCGGCAAACTCGGGGAAACCCGTGGAGGGATCTCGATGGTTCGTATTTTTTTTTTTTTTTTGCGTAACCGCGTACGGGTTAATCGTTTTGCCCTTTGGCACGCGCCGGAAGGACGCGGGGGCGAAGAGGACGCGCGTCAACCGGAACGTATGATCGTTCGGTCGCGGAGAAGAGGACGTTTTTTTTTTCTTCTTGGAGTTGATGAGGAGATTGCGAAAACGCGGGGGAGGAGGTGGAGCGTGGTGGAAATGGGAAAGAGGATTAGTGGGAGGACGACTCGGGGGCGGAGGTGACGTATCTTTGATAATTAATTCAGAGGTCCTGTATTTTAAGGCCTTGTATACGCGATTTCGCTGATTTTCGAAAGTAATTTTTGTAGATAAACATTTTTTTTTACTCAATTTTCTTTGGGTATTTTATTTTTTATATTTTTTTGTGCTATTGAAAGTTTTGTTTCTGTAGTTTGCACGATGGGTGATGATACTGAGAATATGTTGTAATTATTTCAAAGCGATCCGAATCGTCGGTCAAAAGTTAGAATTTTCAGAAGGTTTGAAAAAGTAGATTTTTTACATATTCTTAATTATGTGCATGAATTATTTGTAGAAAAAAATGTTGTCAATACAATATGCGTCATTTTTTTTTTAACCGCCTTTAGAAAATGACGTTCGAAAATTGGTGGAATCGCGTATATAAGGCCTTAATTTGCGAGGTCCGGGAATTTTGTTATCATTTTTTTGAACATTTTGAGGGGTTGTGGGTTGTTTTTTTTTTTTGCAGGAAAATTTAGGAGTTTTCGTGATTTTTTTTAGGTATGTTGACATAATTTACGTGGAATGCGCTGTGTGGTATCAATTGGAACGTATGTTGAGGTACTCGTGTGAATTTTTTCCATTAAAATATTTTCAATTTTGGGGGAGATATCGCAGTTGTTCCAAAAATTGCCCTACAATAACCTTTAAAAAAAGATATTCTAGGACAACGGCGACAGTTCCCCCAAAATTGACAATTTTGTAATGAAAAAATTCATACAAGTACCTCAATATATGTCATTAAAAATACTCCGGACTGTTTTCCAATAAAATTATGTCAACATAACTGAAAAAATTATGAAAATCTATTTTCCCAGCAAACAAATAGATAGAACATAAATTTAAAAAAATTGTTCAAATAATTAATCAAATCCCAAATCCGAATCGTTGTAAGTTACCGAGCGTTTTTGCGGTATCGCAGGCACTTCGAGCGCCTTAAGAGCGTACGTTCAAAAGCTACCAATACTTACCTGATTAAAAAAACGGCTATGGACGAATTTCATCGCCAAAATTTATCTACACCCACACACGTACGCTAAATAAATTAATAAAAATTATTCAACATAATTACCTTCAGGAGAGTGAGAATTTTTTGCGACAAGTCGTAATCAAAATTTTGATATTTACTGTCGGACATGTCATAAATGAAGACCAATCCGTGCTTCTGCGTGTCGGTACTTTCCAATGCCGCGTCAAGTTGATAAACGACTCCCTGGATAAATAAACAACGAATAAAAATAAAATAATAATAATAAATAATAAATAATATAATATAATATATATATATATATATATATATATATATATATATATTATATGTATATATTAATATAGTATTAATAGTATGATAATTTTATAATATATATAGAAAATATCTATTAGGGTGGCTCGAAAGAAAAAAAAATGTTCCGATTTAAAATGGTGAGCATTCATTTTTTTTAACGAAAAAATGAAATTATCGATAGAAGTTGCAATCGGATTTCAAAGGTTTGCGGGCCATTTTGAGCAGGTTTTGAAGAGCTTTCAAATGGAACTTACGGGATCGACGTAGCTGTAAAATTCGCGGAGCTATGATTTTTTGAATGGAAACTTTTCGTTCTTCCCATGTTGATCAAATGAGAAAACTTAAAAAATCGTGGGCGACCCCTAAAAATGGTCCGATCGGGTTCATCTTTGGGGTGGATTCTTCGGATGGAAGATACTTTGCAGTGAATGTATTTTGATTAGAATCAGAAAAAAAAAATTTTTTTTCAAGTCACCCTAACATATAAACCCTTTTCGTCCTTTTTTTTTTTTTTTTTTGTTTCTTAATTCCGACAGAGTCACAATTACGATCTCGTTCGGGGAGTTTTTGTGCCGACCTGCAAAGTAGTTTGATGCGTCGTATTTTGCGGTAGATGCAGATGCGCCGTGAAAATGGCTATGGCCGCGCCGGTAGCGTCTCGCGATGGCTGCAACGAGAATCAAGCGTTCTTATTAGTATTAAAGCACGTTTAAACGCCTCGCGATCAAGAAAAAACCTGGTAAAAAAATCTGGCCATAAAGACTTGTTCAAACAACATACTGACTACTAGTCGAAGCTTTATGAGTAAGGCTCGATGGGTTTCGTTACATTTTTCTGATATTATCGAATCGAAAACGGAAGTTCATTTTCGAGGGAGAAATTTACGAGAAAATAGTTTTTAATTATTGAAACGATTGTATTGTTAAAACGAATTAATATTCCAGCGATATACCGATTGATACTTGTATTAGGATTGTTGATAAGACTTTATGAATTTTTTGGAATATTTTAAAGTACTTCAGAGTACTTTTTAAAGAGCCAGGCGCGAGTGTCCCATCTATGAGAGATTGAGGTGCCGAAAACAACGGACTAGAGGTGTAAAATAAATAAATAAATGAATAAAAAAAAAAAATAAATAAATAAATAAATAAATAAATGAATAAATGAATAAATGAATAAATGAATAAATGAATAAATGAATAAATGAATAAATGAATAAATGAATAAATGAATAAATGAATAAATGAATAAATGAATAAATGAATAAATGAATAAATGAATAAATGAATAAATGAATAAATAAATAAATGAATAAATGAATAAATGAGTAAATGAATAAATGAATAAATGAATAAATGAATAAATGAATAAATGAATAAATGAATAAATGAATAAATGAATAAATGAATAAATGAATAAATGAATAAATGAATAAATGAATAAATGAATAAATGAATAAATGAATAAATGAATAAATGAATAAATGAATAAATGAATAAATGAATAAATGAATAAATGAATAAATGAATAAATGAATAAATGAATAAATGAATAAATGAATAAATGAATAAATGAATAAATGAATAAATGAATAAATGAATAAATGAATAAATGAATAAATGAATAAATGAATAAATGAATAAATGAATAAATGAATAAATGAATAAATGAATAAATGAATAAATGAATAAATGAATAAATGAATAAATGAATAAATGAATAAATGAATAAATGAATAAATGAATAAATGAATAAATGAATAAATGAATAAATGAATAAATGAATAAATGAATAAATGAATAAATGAATAAATGAATAAATGAATAAATGAATAATTGAATAAATGAATAAATGAATAAATGAATAAATGAATGAATGAATAAATAATGAAATAAATAAATAAATAAATAAATAAATAAATAAATAAATAAATAAATAAATAAATAAATAAATAAATATGTATATATATGTATCAGTATCGGTCCGAGTCGCGAGAAAGTGGAAAAAAAAATTTAAGGTAAAGGATAAAATAATCAACAAAGCGACTTTACCAGAACGGTAAATTTTCCGGTGCGGAGTTCGCTGAGAAGAGGTTCCTGAGTCGGATAAAGAAGAGCGAGACCTTCGCGTCTTCGTGTAGCTTCGTGTTGCTCGTACAGCGCCAATGCCCTCGATACTTCGAATTTACGCGCGGTTAGGAACTTTACGGCTGTGCTCCACGATACGGGGCCAGCCCTTCTGCCGGCCCGACACTTATTAACCGCCTCTATGAACGCCTTTGTAGCCTGTTTGCGAAAAAAAAAAATAACGTTCGTTTTTAATTATTCAATTGGAATGATAACAATTTTTTTCAAAATGACTGGGGAGGAATTGACGAAAGGGGCGAAGCGATAAATATAGAAATTTAATTTATTTAGTATTGGTAAAACCAATAATTATTTATTGATTTATTGATTTATTGATTTATTGATTTATTGATTTATTGATTTATTGATTTATTGATTTATTGATTTATTGATTTATTGATTTATTGATTTATTGATTTATTGATTTATTGATTTATTGATTTATTGATTTATTGATTTATTGATTTATTGATTTATTGATTTATTGATTTATTGATTTATTGATTTATTGATTTATTGATTTATTGATTTATTGATTTATTGATTTATTGATTTATTGATTTATTGATTTATTGATTTATTGATTTATTGATTTATTGATTTATTGATTTATTGATTTATTGATTTATTGATTTATTGATTTATTGATTTATTGATTTATTGATTTATTGATTTATTGATTTATTGATTTATTGATTTATTGATTTATTGATTTATTGATTTATTGATTTATTGATCTATTGATTTCTTGATTCCTTCCAAATTATTTGATTGGAATGATTATAATTTTTTCCTCATTTATCTAAAGAAGCATTTATAGAAGTTAACCAGAGTTCAATAAAATATTGAACAGATACACTTCATTCATATTCTTCGAACGACTTCGCGAATCTCCTCTGATTCCTATTGAAATAAAAAAAATAAAAACGAATAAAACAAAATAGAACGGATTCTTTTTAATTAAAAAGATCTTTCAAAAAAACTCCGCAATTCCGCGTATTTCGTTAATACCCGCGATAACGAGGCTATCGCAATCGTCATTACCATTCGTCCTACCGGGTCTTGCGTCACTTCCCCGACTCAATTCCCGGACTCGGTCGGTTCAGACATGCCCGAGGTACATTCCTGCACACGTGCTGTGGAAATTTTCATCGTATTTCGCGCTTCATCGAACGATAATTCCAAATATTTTCTTTCCTTATCTTTTTTTTTTTTTTTTTTTTTTTTGCCATCCCGATGAGGTCAACATTCCGAATGAGGCATCCGGTAATCCGGTTCGAGAGTTTCGACGAACGGTTTTCGAGCCCCGGGTTTGCTGTCTCCGCAAACGTTTACGGTGTGCATTACTTTGTCACGTTTAAAATCTTATATATGTGACGTACGGGATACCGCAAGCGTATACAATTACACACACGCATGAGCAATCAGTCGGTCGGGCTTTAAATAGTTTAAACGCCGGTAATCCGGTGGTGGCTCTCTCCTACGTCGTCTACGCCGTACGAATACGTCGGGGTGGCCCTTTATATCGCCATTTTGGATTTTTTATACTTTTCCCCCGTTAAAGGGATTCGGTGGGTATTTTTGAAAAAAATCCGGGATGAATCGCAGACCTCTGGTACATCATTGATGTCGTGCCGCCGAGGGATTGAAACTTGTTTGAATGACGGTACTTTTTTCGGATTTTTTCCGGACAATTTAATTTTGTTTTGAGGGTTTTTTGTTTTTTCGGAGAGGAGTGATTGGAATAATTAATCGATATCGAGGATAAGAGCATTGAAAGATCAAAATTGCGATGTAGGACAACGAAATAAATTTTGGGTCGAAAATCGAATTTTTGGAGACTCGGAAATCGAACCGTTCTACAAAAATCGATATTAATTCGAAAATCGAAATTTTACGGACTCTTCGTTCACGAACTGCGTTTAATATTATTCTAACAAAATCCTCATGGTTTTTCGAATATTATATAAGCCGTTCCAGCCTATATTGTTTTCTCGTTGTTCGAACTTCCACCTTTAATTTAATAGAAAAATTCTATCGATCAGTTATTCAGTTTTATTTTTATTCCAATTCAAAAATGAAAGAACAAGACGCGGATTTTTCAGTGAAAAATCACCGGAACGAAATTTGGCAAACCAATTTCAACACTGCTTTTCTTTCAACGCTTCATTCCCATATACGGCACGTAAAATCTTTCGTGCCTGCGATGCGTTTCCGCCTTTTCGGAAATAATACGATAAAATATGTCTGAAAAGCGCGTCTTGTTCTTCCATTTTTTAATTTTGATAAAAACGAAACTAAATAACCAATCGATACCATTTTTCTACCAAATCAAAGGTAAAAGTCCGAACAACAAGAAAAAAATATAGATCAGATGCTTTGACCACGTTGACAAGAAAGAATACGCCTAAAAAATCCCGTATTGATAAAATCCCCAAAGACTCAGTTGCCAACCCAATGGATACGACAATCCGTTGATAAACGTATCACGCATATACGTGCCAGTCGTGTGGATAACCCATTGTGCACGGGTCGTTGATTACACGAGATACTATAATTTTTTTTTTTTTCAACCGCTCGGGATTATCGTCACCTCGTCAACCGACTGTTTCCGGTTAAATAGGTTCTTCCACCGACACACACGTGCGCGCGCGTGTTCATTCTTTCCTTCGTGATTTTTTATTTATTTTTTATTTATTTTTCTCTTTTTTTCTTCTATTTTTTTCTCAGCTTTTATTACACATGCCGGGGATACCGACATTACTTCCGCCGTCCGGCTCTCCGTCCCCCCCCCCCCCCCCCCCGCCGTTATTTCCGGTACCCCACCCTCGCGGAACAGACGGCGATGCGAATGCGGAGGATGCTGCCAGGGTCGGACTCGACGCAATGGGCAACCAACGGAAAAATAATAATTAAAAAAAAATAAAAAAATAAAAAAATAAAAAATAAAGAGAGAAAAAAAAATACAACATTTTTCTATTCACATCGTTTGATCACCCACGCGCGTTTTTTTTCCTCCGTCTTTTCTTCGTTTTTTCGCCTTTGGAAGCGATTCAGCGTGGAATGCGCGCATGGGCGATCGATCGGGATATTGATTTCAATGGGTACGATGACGTAGTGACGAAAATATCTTGAGGATTTTTTTTTTTTTCAATCGAATTCCTCGCGCATGCGAACGTGAATCGATTTTATCATAACGAGAACGTGAAATATTGGTGGAGTTTTGATTGTAAACCTTCTCAAGGGCTTACAGGGTTTGGAGATTGGAGGGTGTACATTTTTTTGTTTAATAGTACGACGTGTCGAGGATATTTTTTCAAAGTTGGGAACGAATCGGAGTGGAACTTTGGGAGAGAGAGGTTTTGGAAGATTCATCTGATTAGAATCGGCCGGCTGGGAGCGTTGCGGTATATCGTAGTTCTTAAAATTATGTTTTTGAAGACGGTAGGGACGATTTTTCGAAAACCAATGCACCGATTTTATTGAAATTTTGCACATTTGTTCTAGATACGATTGGCTAGTGATCGAACGAAGGTTTTTTTTTCATTCTTTGATCGCAACTTATTTTACGGGGCGATACGTGGTGTAGATTTAACCGAAAATTGTATTTTTTTTTTTTTGCATAATAACTCTGTCAAAAATTCGAATTTCAATTTTTTTTTCGAAATTCTTCGTTCGATCACGAGCTATATTCACCTGCTAACTGAAAATATTTGGTTTTTTGATTTCACATAGGGCTATTAAGAGTTATCCTGACTACCGCGAAGATAATTATTTTTAATGGGTTTCCGAAAATCCCAAGGGATTTTCACAATTTTTTCATTCAAATTTTCCAAAATATTGTTGAAACATTCCTCTTCTATATGCTCAAAACTTCGAATAAAATTATTCATTCACTATATTGAAGAAAAAATCCGCGAAAATATGTTTCTTTTTACCTTTGAAACCCATTTAAGCCCTTTTGATTCAAAATACCTTTTCGCCCTTCATTTGTCGGTCAAATTTTTTACTTCAACGTTTTGTTTACGACGAGATTTCAGTCGAATAGCGGGGGCGATGGCGTGCGTGACGACGTGCACAAGAGGCAAAAACGTTTCGACCGGTACTATTTGTTCATTGCGATGTCGAAATGCTCGTACCGAGAATCGCATTACTCACGAGTCGTCGTTACAGACGGTTCATCCGTACGGACTGTCCGATGCAACAAACACGGACCCAACGAATACCTACGAAATTACGGATCGACACAAAAATACGTCCTCACAGTTCCAAAATATCTTCCATCCATCCTACATTATTTATCCACCAACGTACCTCAAGCCCCAACGGACAAAAAATCCCCCATCGTAAAACTTCGATCGCTAGAAAAAAAAAAGCAAAACCAAAAAAAAAAAAACCAATATCCGAGCCGGGGAAGCTGCGGATGAATCTTCGTCGCGTAAGAACGATCTTCGATGTTTACGCCGTCGTCGATCAACGATGAAAAATCGTAAATAACGCGAAAATTCCCGAAGTTCGATCGCAATTAAATCGAAATCCCATCGAATTATTTATTACGATAAAATCGTCGAACCTACGATGAATTTTTAATTTTTTTTCGTGCATTCGATTACGTTCGATTAATCGCGAAACAATTGACAATGACTTACTTGTTCCTGTTCGACGGTCAACGGGGCCGCCATCTTGGCTCAACACCAAACACCAAAAGTTTTTAGACGGGGGGGGGGGGGGGGGGGGGCTTTGCTGGCCGGATGACTAGCGCCGCGTAGAGAACGCACTCACAACTACTGTTTTATAACGGTATAATGTAATCATAACGTTAATCAATCAACATATCAAATCCACGGACACGAAATTGCACACACACACACGCGCGCGCGCGCGCGTACAAACAAACAACACGCGACACACGCGCACACGCACACGCACTCGCACTCGCACACAGATTCACCCTCCCCCCCCCCCCCCCCGGGAGCGCAATCACGCTGGTCCGATGTCAGTGAACCGATTCGTAAGGGACGTGAACGAGTCAATCGTCCGTCATGACGATTCTTTGCGACACCATTGACGACCACGTTGTTTCTTCGTGTGACAGACGGCACACTTGTTCGAGCGTTCGATTATTCTTCTATCCAGGATTGTTTTCGCGAATTTCCCGACTAGAAGGGAAATCCGTCGGCTTCGGAGGGATTGCAGCGTGGCGCGGATTCGTTGTAAAACACGTCGAACGATTCGGCCGGTCGGGGAGAGTCCTGTCGTACCGATTTTGTTTGGATCAATGAAACGACGGTCTTATGAGACAGATTAGGACAATCGCTTGGAAAAATGGTCCGCGAAATGGCGGCAATATGGCCGCCTCCAGCCTGATTTATTATTATTATATCATTATACTTTGTATATATTATATTAGGGTGTATATTGTATAATATACAATGTTGTAGGGTCGATGACAAAAAAATTCTTTTTTGACGAGGTGAGGGGGATTTTTCTTCATTTTCGCGGTTGGAAAATCGGCGCTTGCGACGAGGATTTCTCTTGTTTTTTCTCCTGTTGGTGGGAATATTTCGTTGCCCGTCGGTGTTGTAGATCACCGTCTCGACCGACCGAATGACAGTTGGTGGTTCCGATTGCGGACGAAACTGCGATATATTTCCGTCAGTGACGTATCTGTGTGATGATTCTGTGGTCCATGGACGGCTATCTGTCAGTTTGATAAGCCGCAATCAGCTGAGGATCGTTGAGTTGGCTGTTGCCCGTATTTGCGTGTTCTTTGAGGTTATACGTCGCACGTAAATGTCGAAAGAATTCGATTTTCCAAAATGCCGACGACGCAATTGCTAGATTTGGACATAAATAAACTCTTCGAAGAGCATACTGTCAAAGAAATCGAACAGATACAAAAAAAAATTCAATATGAGAGCGATAGAAAAAAAATTGAACTGCGAACTTTGGTTGGGTTGGTAGCGAATAATTTGTCCATTTGTTTATTTTTAAAAAATTTTTTTGTCGACAATAACGCGTTGTTGACGTTTGAGAAATTTTTTAATTTTGTATTTTCACAGCGAGAGGTATCGAGATTTGATTCAGGCTGCCGATACGATTGCGGAAATGAAGGAAACTTCGGAAAACGTGATTTTGAGGATTGCCGATATAGAAAATACCTTTCGTCAACTTCAGCAAAAGTATCTTATTGGGTTTAAGATCGATACGCCGGAAAAAACACCCGACAGGTATTTTTTGTATTGAAATTTGTGGGTATGGTTTTTCTCAATTTTTTTTTCGCGCCTGGCGCGGTTCAATAAATTCAAAATATAATAAATTCAATAAATTAATAATTGGATGAATTTAGTAAATTCAAATTTCAATCAATTGAAAATTTAATACATTAAATATTTATTAAATTCAAGATTTAGAAAATTTGAACTGCGATGAATTTTAAATAAATGAAAAATGTTTGAAGTAAATTTTGAAAATTTGTAGAGAGCAGGATGTGCGGGACTCGGTGGTTATGCAGATAAAAATTTTGATGGACATACCGGAACACATTTGGTCGGCCATAGACGACAGAGATTTTTTGCTAGCCGCGCAGCTTTTCATTCTGGCTCGTAGGATAAATTACACCCTGATGTTCGAAGTCGGCCAGTCGACGTTGAACAGCAAGTATCCGATAGTTTCCAAGCAATGGAACACGGTCGGACATTTCAAAAATGTCATATTCGACGAATGCAACAACACCCTGCGTTCTTTGGATCTGTCGACGGAGGTAGGCTCGTCCGTCGGCTTGCGAGAATTTATTTTCCATTTTTTCTGATGAAACCGACGGCGCAATTATCGTTGAACTTTGTCAAGCAGTTGTACGTAGTTGTTTGCGAGACGAGTGGAAAATATTTATGTTTCAGGCGGCGGCCAATTGTTTGTCCGCTCTTGTATCGATGAATGAAACCACGTCCAAGGATCTGTTGGTGAAATTGATGAATTTCAGAAGTCAAGCCGTGGAATTTGTCGTCAAAGACGAAAGTCCGCACAGCGTTCGACAAAGGGTCAAACTCAGCGTCAAATTGTTGACCGACACGGTAACTCTCGTTCATTCTTGCTTCGTCGGTGAGTACATTTTTTTTTCAACCTTCAAAGATTCCACGAATTCTTAAAGTTTTAAAAATTATTATCTCAAAAAATTCTTTCTCCGTCCACTCGAAAGGTTAATTTTCAACAAAACCTTCTCGAAGCCTCGTAATAATCTTTCGTACATTTAATTTTTTTTTCTCCGTCTTCAGAAAACAACAAACAATGTTGCGGCCTCGTAGCCGATAACATGAAAGCTCTTTCTCATCATCGAGCCTCCGAAATCCTCCGCAATCTCGATTTGGACAACGACTTGTTGGAAAAATTTCTACCCGCAGTCACGAAGGATTACAAACCGTTCGAAAAACACGAATTCTCCACCCTGTCGCAATCCGATCTCACCGAAATCCTAAAAAACTGGTTAAAATGGATCGAAGAATTTACCCTCCAAGAAATATCGAAACTTCTCAATCTCGTGACGTCGATAAAAGGAATCTACAACATTCGCGAAGAATCATTGGCTATAAAAATTCCTGACAATTGGGAAAGAATATGGAAAGATCTGTCGATGCCAGCCATAAATTTTTGGTCGGAATTTTATCAACCACTTTTGACGAAACGTGTCAAATCCATTATTTCCATGATATGGACGAACTCTCTCGATAATTTAAAAACGAACATCGCCGATTTACTCAACAAATTGAACAACGAAAAATACGAATTTCCGGAAAACGATTTACGTTGGTTCGTCTGGAAAGATTCGCCCTCCGATATACCGCAAAAATTATCAAAAATCGGTGCTTCGGACTCGGAAAAATGTTTATTGATGAAAGCTCGAGGTTATTCGCCAAATTTAGCCAAATTGTGTCGTCAATTCGACGATCGTTTGAATCTTCTTCTTCTCGATCTCGAGCCGTATCTGTACGAGACCGAAAAAAATCAATCCACGGTCAAGGACGATTTATTGACGATGAATTTGTCTTCGGTGTTCGACAAATTTACCGATCGTTCGGAAATTCACGATAATCTTCAAATCGTAAGCTCGAAAAATATCGAAAATCTCGTGGAATTCATTAAAAACGAATTCATCGTTGACAAACCGAAATTTGGACGTCGCGAAGTAAACGCTATTGTAACGGCGCGATTTTTACAAGCTCTCACAACTTTGTGTCCGAGTTTGAGCAAATGTTTCACACTGTCGAAGATATCCGGACTCGTGATAACTAACGTAAAATGGCAATTGATCTGCGATCGCGTGAGAGACGAGAGTATTTTTATTTGGTCCGTTTGGGCTGTTTATTACAAAATCAAAGTGCAAGATCACAAAGACAGATTTTTGACTAGTGAAACTCGCGACGGTTATCGAATCGGTTGCATCGTTTCCGATTGGGAAAAAGTTACCATTGAGGAAGAAGCGGAAGAAGGAAAACGCATTGAATCGGAAATTATCGTTCCTTATCAACCATCGGTGGAGATGCAAAAATTTTTGGCCGCTGTTACCGGCGATTTGAACAAAATCATTCCACACACGATACCAAAGTTAGTTTTTGCGAGGGCTCGTTGCGATTATCGGGGAGATTGCGATATTTTTCGGGGCCTTCGATTTGACACTTGTGGGGATTTTTTTGTTTTGTTTGAAGTTGATGTTTTGACAAGGGAAAAATAGTTTTTTTTTGTGATTTTTATTGTTTGATTATTGCTAGATGATTTTAGGGGTGAAAATGATGAATAAAATGGGTGGTTTTTCTTCTGAGTTTTATTTTAGAAGTTATAATAGTTTGAAAGAGGAATAAAATAATCATCTCGAGTAGTTTCCTTCTTTTGGGGTCCTAGTTTCGGAGTTGTGACGTTTTTGAAGAAAAAAAATCATTTTATCAAAGTTTTTTCGTCAATTTAATCCCTGTTTGATGATAAATGGATGAAGAAAAATATTTATTAGGATTTTGTTCTTCTCGATCCTAAATAATTATGCCACAATCAAATCGACGGTCCCGAGATATCGCAATCACGCCCAAATACGAATCTTTCGCTTGTTTCTATTACTTTTCTTTTTTAATTTATACTTTTCGTAATTCTTTTTTTTTCAGGAAAGTCATTCACGAAATAATCGATCACGTTTCCGCGGTGTTGTTCGAACATTACGAAAAAATCGCGAAAGATTCGAATCTTCGACAGAAACAAGCGCTTCAAGTTTTGTTCGACATCAAATACGTGACTTTGTTGATGGTTACGCGAGAAAATAAAAATCTCGTTACAAAATCCATGGAAGTTTGCAACAACGTTCTAACCAAGATCGATCCTTTCGATTCCGACGTTTTCTATCCGTTCGTTCACACGAACGTGAAGAAAAGCGTTCAAAGATCTTTGGTGAGTCGTCGAACGAATCATTTGAAAAAAAAAACAAAAAAAAATTGCTTCCTCGAAACTTGAGAATATAAAATTTAAGATATTTGTACGAATCTTTTTTTATGAAGACGTGTTTTTATCAACTCTGGCGTTCGTGACGACGTGCACGAGAGGCAAAAACGTTTCGACCGTTACTATTTGTTCATCGCGATGTCGAAATGCTCGTACCGAGAATCGCATTACTCACGAGTCGTCGTTACATACGGTTCATCCGTTCGGACTGTCCGATGCAACAAACACGGACCCAACGAATACCTACGAAATTACGGATCGACACAAAAATACGTCCGCACAGTTCCAAAATATCTTCCATCCATCCTACATTATTTATCCACCAACGTACCTCAAGCCCCAACGGACAAAAAATCCCCCATCGTAAAACTTCGATCGCTAGAAAAAAAAAAGCAAAACCAAAAAAAAAAAAACCAATCTCCGAGCCGGGGAAGCTGCGGATGAATCTTCGTCGCGTAAGAACGATCTTCGATGTTTACGCCGTCGTCGATCAACGATGAAAAATCGTAATTAACGCGAAAATTCCCGAAGTTCGATCGCAATTAAATCGAAATCCCATCGAATTATTTATTACGATAAAATCGTCTAACCTACGATGAATTTTTAATTTTTTTTTTCGTGCATTCGATTACGTTCGATCAATCGCGAAACAATTGACAATGACGGACTTGTTCCTGTTCGACTGGCGCAACATTGATTTTTTTTTTTTTACAGAGGAAGATTCGTACAATATCTTTAGATTATTTTCAATAATAATTCCGAACACGAATATCTGGTAAAAAAAAACGAATTGAATAAGAAAATTTTCTCTACGAGACAGCAAAAATACAATCAGCAGCTCGACGATGATTTTTCGTGTCGAAAAATATTTTTCATTCGAACTTTTCAGCTTATTTACGGAAATTTGGTGTCGCACGTGGAACAATTGCACTCGGTTTTGGGTTCGCGCAGCGAATACGCTTCCGGCGAAGGTTCGAAGGTCGTCGTCGAGCCTCCCGGAGGTTTGGCCGTTTGTACAGGAGCTCCTTGGTTTCCTCCTCTGGCGGTAACCGCGCCAACGAAAAATTTACCTCTCATGACCGTTGCAGTGCCGGACAAATCGCAGGTAATTTTCATGCGTTAACAAAAAATTATTCACTTGTTTTATACACACTTTTCGTGCGGAAAAACCAAACACACGCACGTACACGGGCGAATAATGAATCGTAGAAAAATTGAGTTTAAATTATTGACGAATTAAATTTATTTGAGCGAATTTCTTATTTTTCGATGTGTATTCTTAGATCGGAGCTTGCTTGAGGTAAGCCGGTCACGCGTTGAATGCGGTAAGATCGGATAGTTGTGCTTTCATTGGTTTTTTTATCCAAGTGGATGCATGTTTTTTTTTTATTTTTTTTTTTTTATTTTTTATTCGCTAGTGTTGTCCTTTTTTGGAATTTTTTTTGGGTGTGGCTGAGAGCTTAAAATTATGTTGATATTGCAGTTGTTATTGATTTGAGTTAAAATTAATCAAATGAAATCAAATCAAAACTTAAAATATGTATCGGTATTATTCTTTTTTTTTTTTTTTATATTATGCAACGAAATGTGTGCAAAGAAAGATGGATGAGAAATAATTTGTTATGACTAATTCCTACTAATATTCCTTCAAATTAAATGTTTTTTTTTTTAATTCTCTTATAAAGATTTATTATTTTATTTTACCGATTTATCTACTAAAATTTCAAACGTTAATTCCGACCTACGACCTTTCCTTCGTCCTTATTTCGTGTAACGGATGTTGCACAGTTCTTCAACACTTCTCTTCCCGACCGAAGTGTCAACGATGAAATGATAAAAAATTGTCATCGAAGCGCCATTAAAAATTCTAACTGTAAAATAATCGCGATTCGTTCGATTGTAATCCGTTTGATTCAACGTAGCGCGTAGATAATCCACGAAAAACGATTGAATTTAGATAAAAAAATGACGATTATTGTGTTTTTTTGTCGATACAGCGAAAGAAAACGCCGGTGAAAGAAGCGCAGAAGAACGATTACGGCGGTGCTACGATAAAATCCGGTGCAGCTGCATTTTTCGGTGCAATGGGTTCGGACTGGTTCAGCACCGGTTGATTCCCCCAAAGTTGTACGAATAATTGCGTAATATATTGTAAATAAAATATGATAAATATGAATGCGAGGGACATTTTTTTCTTATCCTCTTCTAATCGTCAGATGTAATCGCTCACGAGATCCAAAATGTTAAGGGGACAATCGGAGTATCTTTTGTCGCAATCTTTCTCGAACTCGGCCATTCGTATCTCTTCGGACAAGTTTTCGTTCTTCGACGACGATGGACTGTAAAAAATTCAGGGGTATTTTTTTTTTCATCTGGAAAACTTTGAGGCTGACTGGCTGGTAATAAACAGGGGTTGTGGACGATGATGAGGGATTTATCGACTTACGTTAAAAATATGTGTACCAAGTCGCCGACGAGACCATTGTCGGTCACGGGATTTTTCGCGGCATCGCAAATCGCACGCAAAAGACAAATTCGTCCACGAAAACCTGCCCTGAATGCGCAAAAAATGGATTTATGAATAAATAAATAAATAAATAAATAAATGAATAAATAAAGATAGAAACAAATTAATAAATTAATAAATTAATAAATTAATAAATTAATAAATTAATAAATTAATAAATTAATAAATTAATAAATTAATAAATTAATAAATTAATAAATTAATAAATTAATAAATTAATAAATTAATAAATTAATAAATTAATAAATTAATAAATTAATAAATTAATAAATTAATAAATTAATAAATTAATAAATTAATAAATTAATAAATTAATAAATTAATAAATTAATAAATTAATAAATTAATAAATTAATAAATTAATAAATTAATAAATTAATAAATTAATAAATTAATAAATTAATAAATTAATAAATCAATAAATAGATTAAGAAATGAATAAATAAATAAATAAATCAATAATCAAATAAATGAATAAATAAATAAATAAATGAACAAATAAATAAATGAATAAAATCGTGAGCCATTGCTTTTGGTACAAGCAAGGCCGTCTTGATTCATCTCTTCTCACCTCTCTAATTTGTTCTCGACAATTTCGTAAGCCAATCTTCGGTCGAAACTTCGATCTCCGAAGTAATCTTCGTGATGGCTCAAGTTCTTGGCATTCGGAAGAAAGTAATTCGCCTCGAAGTAGAACGATACGGATATGGCCTTGTTCGGAATGTCCACGGGAATGCTAACGGCGAAAAACAACTGACACACGAAGATTGAATGAAAAAAATTCCCCATAAAAATGGGTTACTGCGACATTTTTATAAGATTATAATTTTATAAAGCTGTTTTTCTATTTTTGAATATTTTTTTTCAAAACTATTTGTACAGACGAGCACGAGAAAATATGCGAAAATGTGTGAAATGAAATCGGGTGACACAGCGATGGGTAGGTTTTAAGACTGTCAGTCAATGGCAAAGTGATTTATTCGGTACCCCCATTCCGCTGCCAGACGGAAATCCGACCGAACGTATTTGCCTCGTGACCGCGGAAGTTACGTTTTTAACTCTCGACCCATCGACGATCGGCAACGTCGAACAGCAAAAAATCAACGACCACAACGAAATCACAGCCCTGCAACGACATCATCAATATCATGGCACTATAAAAAACAAATAAATAAATAAATATAAAACAAATAAATGAAGAAATAAATATATAGAAAATAAATGAAGAAATAAGTATATAAAAAATAAATAAAGAAATAAATATATAAAAAATACATAAATAAATCGTACACAATTATACATTTTCACTATTGCTCCGTAAAAATACTCGTCGATGATACGTTACTAACCCGATCATGTTTACGTCGATGAGCAAGCACGCAAACGTTCCGAGTAGTCGGAAAATTCGTTTGTACGCCGTCGTTGAAGATCGCACTTGCGTGAGAAAGAAAAACTCAATTTTCAGCTCAAACTCGTTAAACGTCTTAATTGAGTTGCTAATGATTGGTCGGTGGTTCGAAATATTCTCACGAATTTTTGTTTCACTTTTATTATTTAGCTGAATAAATGAATGAATGAATAAATAAATAAATAAATAAATAAATAAATAAATAAATAAATAAATAAATAAATAAATAAATAAATAAATAAATAAATAAATAAATAAATAAATAAATAAATAAATAAATAAATAAATAAATAAATAAATAAATAAATAAATAAATAAATAAATAAATAAATAAATAAATAAATAAATAAATAAATAAATAAATAAATAAATAAATGAATAAGTAAATCAATAAATCAATAAATCAATGAATATAATAAGGATTGGATACGAGATAATGGCTGAGAAGGCTTTTCACCAGATAAGTCGTGGAAAATTTGAACCAAGAAACAACGAAGCTGATCGATTCTTTCGTATTTTCGTAGAAAAATGTAAAAAAAAAAAAAACAAATATATCAGAGCAGGACCAGGAAAGGACTTGCGGTGAGTCGATAATGGCCAATCGATCGAAGGCTCGACGCTTTAAGTGGTTTGTAGCTCGGGACGAAATAAAAAAAAAAACGAAAGAACAATGAAAGGAAACGAAGAACGATCGAGGGGCTGAATGGTTTTGGGGAAATAGAAACCGCCGTGGCGATTTTTCTTCGCCCTCGCTCATTCTCGACACGTTTCCGGGCTCGGACGTTCGTGTATTATCCATGTTCGGTTTTCGCCAAACCCAAACGGACCTCATCCGGATAACCGGGTCAATTGAGAAAATTGCCCGTGTAAGCCGCCGAAAGCCCAGGACGAGCCCATCACCCGTCGCCGCAGCCACCGCTGGATCGGAATGTTCTGAAATTTACATTGCCGCTAATTTGAACGATATCCCGAAGCCACGATGTCGTTCAGGAAGGACGTTCGCAATTGAAAAATATCTCATACGCATCAAAATAATAGATAGGCTCAATAAATAATAATAAGGGTTAATTAATAGGTTCTGTTTTTTTTATTTATTTAGAATTAAAATCCCCAATCGTCCGTGGTCGCTCGGGGTCTGGAGAACCCCACGAGATTTTTGGGCTCGAATTTTCGTAAAATATTGCAATAATAATTGAATTAATTCGAGTTTTTTCGAATAATTGAGTCGAATTTTATTTCTTCAAGATATTTTCCTTCACGGGTCAAAATAAATATAATTTCAGTAGCAGGCATTATTGCGACGATTTCCATCTCGAAGTATATTATTTCAACAATACGTGGTTAAAGGATTTCTAAAAAATATTGAAATTTGAAAAAGTCGTCAATATTTTTGTAAAAGCCACTTCTTCGACCTTTTTTTTCTCAAAATTTTTATTAAGACATTCAAGCGAGAACCGGACCAGCGAATGCATATATCTATATACAAATCTATACCTTTCCGACCAAATCACCAAATTGCGGGAATAAAATAAAGAAAACGACGGGAATTTATTACACAATCTAATAAGTTCATCGAATATATCCGAATTTCGAGGTTTCAGAGGTCCAGCCGCCTTCGGCGCACGTCCGATCGCTCGTTCGCGATGGTCCAGGGTGTCGCGTCTCGGTTTTCGAACAAAGCGCACGTAAGGGACGTCCGACCATTCGGCATTAAGACCACTGTGCGGCAAAACGGGATTGGAAGGGAGAAAGAGTTACGGACGGGAAAATTGGTCCAGGTGTGTACCGGCTTATCCGCGATGCTCTTTGCTTCTCGTCTCTCGTCGCCTCACGTGTGTGTCCATATGGGTCACGTACGTACGTCGTTATTTACACGAGCTCGTCCGAGCTCGTGCGCAGTTCGATCTCCCCGCGATACGTATGGGGCGTTCCACGTCAAATCGGACGGTCGAAACCCTGAAGTTTGCCAATTTAATTCGCGATTTGCTTTTTTTGGCTTTCATTCGGGCCTGAAAACACCGCTGATTCTTCGCCAGAATTTTGGAACACCTCAAACGACCGTTGAAAAAATCGAAAACTACCCCTAAATAAGGGAGAGCATACTGCGAAATGGTTGAAATATTTTAAACAAATTTTTTTGGAAATAATAATACGATTACTAATTTTGTTTCGGTTTGAATCATTGATAATATTTTTATTGTGGAAAAACAAATGGTCGCAATGAAGATTGCACTCTAAAATGTTGGCAAACGTCATTTTCTGATCTACTTGAATCATTAAAACAAAAATAAAAAAATTCAGATACGTCGGAGTACAATTTTTTTCTCTTTAGGGGTAGTTTTCAATTTTTTTTAAGGTTTGTGGAGGATCTGAAAATTCTGAAAATAAAATGGGGAATATTTTGGGGTCAAATGAAAGGGAAAATAAATTATGAACTGAACGGGTCAGGGGTCGGGGTTGCGACCGTCCGATTTACCGTGGAATGGCTCATATATATGTAATACCGCAGTATCCGACCGCACTCCTGTCGCCCATAGGTCCTCACACGCTCGTACCATCCACTTCGTTATTCCAATACATCGCATTGCACTTCACGTTTTCAGTAACACATCCAACCTTTTCGTCCCCATGACGTTATGTCACGTCTATGAGATCGATCATTTTTTTAGCTACAAGCTTCTAGCGTTCAAAAACGCGCACGAATGTAGAATTTTCGCATGTTTTTTGTACAGTAGGACATCGATTATTGCAAAGAATTCGGACGATCGAATATCAATCGCGCTGGGATTGTGTGATAAGAAGCACATAGGCTTGTAATTCGGTTTTTGCATTTTAAAGGATCTCACGTTGTACCTAAATAGAAGCTGATGGGCTTCTTAGTAAAAACTATAGTTCTACTATAGCTGTAACTTCTAGATATATCCCTTAATGAGAACACGTTCATTTGAAATGAATATTTATTCCATTAATGAGAGATTATTATTATCTCAAACATTGCCAAAACAGAATACTATAAAATGAAAGAATAAAATAAGATGCGAATAATTATTGCAAAGCGAAAATTATTAACACCAATGATTTCCATCCAGAATAAATCCGAAGAACAAACCGAGTTAGTTTTGAAAAAAAAATTGTTGTTGCCCCGAAATTGAGATTATTTCTCTATAAACTTCCATCTGGAAATAAAAATCCAAATAGAGGCCCCAAATCGGCGTAGGGTAGATTTCTTATCGAGATAAATGTAATTCAATCGAAAATAATTAATTCACAAAGTCGTTGACGTTAATTTGCACGAAGGAAACAGAAATTTTTGGTTCCTCGACTGAAAAAAAAAAAAATTGTTACGGAGTGTACGAAGGAATATTTAGCG
Organism: Sussaba pulchella; assembly: GCA_963971145.1. NCBI lineage: Eukaryota > Metazoa > Arthropoda > Insecta > Hymenoptera > Ichneumonidae > Sussaba > Sussaba pulchella. Next base: position 7,241,084 of record OZ020176.1, read on the forward strand.
ATTTACGACGTTGATTTGTACGACACACAGGCAATATACAAATGTCTACACGTCCACGTGTTTATCCTCGGTTACTTAACAGCGATACGTTATGGACGAAGATAACGGGACTATGCAGTAGTGATAACTCATCAGGTAGACGTTTTCTCCCTCTTCTCCGTCTCTCATCCCGTCTTCAAAGATAACCCGCAGTTTGGACCACAAGGAAGCGAACGGGATTCACGACGTTAACGTCGCTTCGAAACCTTGTTTAGGTTACTTCGTACGGACCCCGGAAAAATTTAACGTCGTGGAATTTCGAGTGTACAGCATCGAGTGCGAGCGGAAAAACATTTTTTTTTTTTTTTCATCTCGTTTTCCCATTTCTCGGATAAAATGACCTATGGATTTAACCGTACGTAGGTATTTACAATTTTTCAATTGTCTCACTAATATTTAATAATTATTAATCATACTAATTTATAAAGTTCATTCAAATTTTATTAAATTTTATTTTAAAAATAAAATTTATTATTTTATTTTTTAATTAATTTATTTTATTTTATTTATTTAAATTTATTTATTTTATTATTTTATTTTATTTATTTAAATTTATTTATTTTATTATTAAAATAAAATTGATTATAAGAAAAATTATTATAATAAAAATTCGGAACTCAAAATTTTTGTACTTAATTTTCTGTCGATATTTTATTTTTTATATTTTTTTGCTTATATCAGGCTTTAATTTCGATTCAATTCTTTTCCATCATTTATATTAATAATTTCGATATCAATCGTCGGATAAATTTTCGTTTTTGAAGAACGAATTGACGAATGTAACGCGAAAGATCATCGGTCGAGTATTTCGTTTCGGCTGTCGAAGCGGATGCTGCGATCGCGGAAGAGAGCGACCGTCTGCAGACTGTCGGACGGTTCGGGACGTGTCGGCAGAGCGGCGGGAGGGGGGGGGGGAAGGGTTGGGTATCGAAAAGGGATTGATTGTAACTGACGGAGCATGGACGTCTGGACCGGAGGGAAATTGCATTTATTTCTCTCGAATCCGCGCTGCAACCGCACCGACTCCATTCTTCGCCGGTGATGGCCGCCGAACGTGTACCGCGGCCATCGCGGTCTCGTATACTCCGGCCACGGTTTTTTTTTCTTCTACTACTAATTTTTTTTATTTTTCATTTGAACCCAAACGCGGCTGCTCACCGCACGGGAATCACTTTCGGCCGTCGTGTAACTGAAAATCTGCAATTCAATGATCGTAGAGGAATCGATTCGATGGCTTATATGTTTTTGTTTTTTTTTGTTAAATTTTATTTTGAATTAAACTTGGGAAGAAATTAATTAATTGATTGATTAATTTATTTTTTAATTTGAACCGAGCGTAGCTGCCCAGCATGCGAGGTTTACTTCCAGCAGTTGTGGAACCGACAATTTGTAATTCAATTATTATTATTATTATTGTACAGAAATCGATTCGATGGCTAAGTATATATGAGCAAGTCCACCAATTCGAGTACCGGTTTTGGGCGTCGATATCAGCGATCTTTTTGTAACTTTAAGAAATGGAACCTCCCATTGAGAAATGAACTCTGATTTTTTTTTAGATTTTTCCCTTGGTTATTTTCGCTGTAATTGTATGGGCAATTCTGTGAGTTTGTCATGTTTTTCTTGTTTTCATTAATTTCTCAATGTGTTTTAATAGAAGAAAAAATTAAACGCGACCACCTTTTCTTTGTGAAAAAAGCTCAGCATTTCGAAAAAAAATACAAAAACATTTTTGGGACTTGAAAAATTACTTAAAATCGCATTTGAAATATAAAAGTCGATTTTTCTCAAATGTATATTTTTTAAAAAATTTGAAAGTATTTTTATCGAAAAGCTGAGAAAATTTCACGTATCATATGTAGAAATGAAGTTGGGACCTCTGTAATAACTCGTTGAATCACCAAATGTATAACGAAACAACTAAAACCTTAATTAATATTTTTTCATTTTCAAATGATTCGTAATACTGAGATCAAGAAACCGAAATAATTTGATTAGTTGACAAGTTTCTGCAGGTAATGACGTCGAGTTTTTTTATTTCATCGTATTTTGAAATGGAAACATTCTCAATTTTTTAAATGAAAAACCAGTATTTTGACTTCTAAATGCTGTAAAAAATTAAAAAATCAATTTAAAAATAAAGACTTGCCTTCATCCCCTGCAGAAACTTAGCAGCTACTGAAATCACTCCGGTTTTTTCGTCTCAGATGCTCCAGTAATTAGTTATAATGGGCACCGCGATACAACTTTTTTTCTTAGACGTCTGCAGAGATTCTCCGTCAATTGCTTAGTTGTTCATTAAAGTTAATGAAAATTTTATAGAATATTCTTCAAACGTAACGTTATTGAGATAGTCATTATATCAATAAATGTATATCAACTGTATCGTCAAGAAAAATTATCAAAAATATCCTTTTTTTAATATCGAACTAACCTTACCCCGCCCTTAAGTTGAAGATGGTGCACTTGCAAAGCTAACAGCGTCACCACATGACGCTAAGTTTCATCTTTGATCATATGGTTTCCATGTATTTAGAAACAGTAATACGAATCATTTGGAAATGAAAAAAATATAAATTGAGGTTTTAGTTATTTTGTCACACATTTGGTAATTCAACGAGTTATTACAGAGGTCCCAACTTCATTTCTACATATATTACGTAAAATTTTCTCAGCTTTTCGATAAAAATACTTTCAAAATTTTTAAAAAATATACATTTGAGAAAAATCGACTTTTATATTTCAAATGCGATTTTAAGTAATTTTTTAAGTCCCAAAAATGTTTTTGTATTTTTTTTCGAAAAGCTGAGCTTTTTTCACAAAGAAAACGTGGTCGCGTTTAATTTTTTCTCCTATTAAAACACATTGAGAAATTAATGAAAACAAGAAAAAAATGACAAACTCACAGAATTACCCATACAATTGCAGCGAAAATAACCAAAGGAAAAATCTTAAAAAAAATCAGAGTTCATTTCTCAATGGGAGCTTCCATTTCTCAAAGTTACAAAAAGATCGCTGATATCGACGCCCAAAACCGGTACTCGAATTGGTGGACTTGCTCATATATATATTTTTTTAATGTATGAATCGTTTATTTTGAATTAATCAATCATTAACCCCTTAATATTAACCCCTTATTAATGCCTTAATTTTATTAATTTGAGTCAAACGCAGGTGCTCACCATAAGAGATTCACTTCCGAAAGTCCTGTGAATGAAAATCTACGATCCAATGATCGAACGGAAATCAATTCCATGGCTCTGATGGTTTTTTCTTTCTCCGCAAATGTGTTTATTCAATGTTTATTCGTCAGATATTGGTGGACAGGATGGATTTTGTACTGGCTCGAGATGACATCGGGCACGAAAGCGACTTCCGCAACATCCGGCATCCACCGGCCAGTGACATCTGTATTACAACGTCAAATTCGGCAGCTGTCCTACCCGGAAGACAGCGAGATGGGGGTGAGAAATTCGACAATGCAATGAAAACAATTTCCGGCTACAAATCGTTTTGCGCCTCGTCTTTCAAACCGCGTTTAAGAAGACTCTCCAGATAACGAAGAAGCACGTCACTCTATTATTTGGCATCGCCACAGAAATCGAATTGATTTAAAAACTAGAGAACAATCGAATGCTCATTGAATGCTGATTAGATGCGCAATTATCGAATTGAATGCTTTTTTCCGAGAAAGCTCGTGAAGAATTCATTTCGGCATGATGTATAAAAAGGCTCAGTATTAAAAGCCTAAATGCCTTAAAAGGCTTAAGGATATATAAATTCACGGATGGAAATTAAAAATCGCAATTGAATTATTCCGACAAAGTTGAAGCTTCTAATCGCAGCTTACGTCTCCTCCAACGTCGTACCATCACATTTCGCAAATCAATCCAGAATACCGATTAACTTTTTTCAAACCGTGTTTGTGACAGAAACCAATCGTCGTCCTTCCTTTTTACCAGAAAAAAACCCCACGCACATTATAATTATTATCAAACGAGTCTCTTATCAAAGTAAAAGAAAAATTAATTACCTCACCGTTCGTCGAATAATGGATTCGCAATCGAGCAATCCGACTGTGCGGCTCGACGCCGATTCCCGCAAATGCTCGAAATGCGATTAAAATAATTCAAACATCGAATTCAGAATTTCACGAAATTTTTTTACAGATATTTTTTGCACTGGCCATTCCATTGGACGATCCGGTATCGACAAAATCCATATCAGTGGCGTTTTTTTTCGAAGCGGTTTATGAGCTGGCCGAAGAAGCCACCGAGAAGGAAACGGAGATGGATCAGGCCGAGCGTGACAACGGAAAATCGCGAGACAAACGATTCGTGAAATCGAGAGGACGGCCGATCGATCGCCGAACGATCTACTCGATGCTGGAATCGAAATTCGAATCGTTAGTACAAATACGAATAGAAATAAAAATACTAAATAGATATTTAGAGAAGAACGAACGAACAAATATCACAACAATATGCAAAATAGGGTGTTTTTTTTTATTTTCCAACTCGGGACCCCTTAAAAAGTTAGTTTAGATAGAAGAAAAAATGCTGGTTAAAGATGAATTTTAGGGTGAGTAGGGGATTCGCCTTTTTGGATTTTTTTTCCTTTTTTTTATTGAATTTGAAAGAAATAATTGTTGGTGACAAATTTTTTTTTGTGCTTACAGCTGTCAGACAAATATACAAATATAAAAATATACAAATAAACAAATAAACAAATATACAAATATACAAATATATAAATATATAAATATACAAATAAACAAATATACAAACATACAAACATACAAACATACAAACATACAAACATACAAACATACAAACATACAAACATACAAACATACAAACATACAAACATACAAACATACAAACATACAAACATACAAACATACAAACATACAAACATACAAACATACAAACATACAAACATACAAACATACAAACATACAAACATACAAACATACAAACATACAAACATACAAACATACAAACATACAAACATACAAACATACAAACATACAAACATACAAACATACAAACATACAAACATACAAACATACAAACATACAAACATACAAACATACAAACATACAAACATACAAACATACAAACATACAAACATACAAACATACAAACATACAAACATACAAACATACAAACATACAAACATACAAACATACAAACATACAAACATACAAACATACAAACATACAAACATACAAACATACAAACATACAAACATACAAACATACAAACATACAAACATACAAACATACAAACATACAAACATACAAACATACAAACATACAAACATACAAACATACAAACATACAAACATACAAACATACAAACATACAAACATACAAACATACAAACATACAAACATACAAACATACAAACATACAAACATACAAACATACAAACATACAAACATACAAACATACAAACATACAAACATACAAACATACAAACATACAAACATACAAACATACAAACATACAAACATACAAACATACAAACATACAAACATACAAACATACAAACATACAAACATACAAACATACAAACATACAAACATACAAACATACAAACATACAAACATACAAACATACAAACATACAAACATACAAACATACAAACATACAAACATACAAACATACAAACATACAAACATACAAACATACAAACATACAAACATACAAACATACAAATATAAAAATATACAAAAAATCCGTGGTAACTATAAATTGATACAAATTCAAAAAAAAATTGGACTGACCGAGAAATTATGCTATTTTACCCCATAACTGATCGCGAAAAACATTATCTAACGAGTTGCTAACGAATTGTCACAAAATCTTTGAGAAATTTTGTAATTTTATCATCGATGCAGTCGCGAAATCGTAAATTTTCATTCGCAAAGGTAAACGCAGAACGAACGAAGGACACGAGAGAGAATGTGAAGGACCGACCGAGGATCGTTTGAACAATGGTTTATTCTCTGTGAAACGGACCGTAGAAACCCGTCTCGTTACTTATTACGACTGCGTCCGGAGAACGCGATGGGATTGGGGATTGGAAACGCGGCGGGGGAGTTAAAACCGGGAATGCGGAAAACGATAAGACGAAAATCGATTATGAGGTCTTGTGGCCTGCGGTCATACGCTTCGACGAGTCCGACGTGACAACGAAAATACGGAATAAAGAGGATTGATAACGCTCATGCGCGATTATCCATTTCCGTCTCTTAAGTGGATGGACTACATCGCCCGGTGCGAAGGTGACAACGCTATCGGTGCTCGCTGCGGAGCGAGAGAGAAGGAGAGAGCGTTTGTAGTCCATCGTCGTAAGCGTCAGGATTTGAGGATAATCGACGGGCTCGCCTACAATCAAGTTAAACTAGCAAAGGGTTAAAGTTAAAGGCGTTAAGGCTTAAAGTAACTAAAAAAAATGAAAAATAATAATAATAATAATAATAACGAAGGAAAAATAAATAAGTATATATGATAAAATAAATTTTCAAAAATCTGTTTCTTCATAAAACAAATCCTAGTTTCCTTAAAAACAAATATTCGTCCACCGCGGAAAAAGTATGAGAAAAAAAAATATATATAATTCCTCACGATGTATTTCCGAAAAAGCTTCTTTTCCGGGCAGCTCAATGTAGATCGCGTTAGACACAGAGATGGAATTTTTCACTCGGGTCGGAAGCCGCGGAAGAAACGACGATGTCGATGGTGACGGGCGTGCGATGCTTTCAAGAAGGCACGAAGGGGGGGGGGGGGGGGGGTACAACGTTTTTCGACGCTCCGGGTAATCCAATTTCCTCGTCATTCGTCAATGCTCGAACGAAACGCGAGTCTCGCGACGGAAGGAAGAAAGGAAGGAAGAGAGTGAACGTCGCGATGGAATAAGAGGCTGTATATATTTTTTCATACCCGCGTTACAACAATGTACATATAAATTTCGTCGAATGAGTAGCAATAGGTTTATTTCCGTGTTTTATTCGGCGAGGTTTTCAGGACTTTTGTGGCTCGAATGCTTCGTCGGATGCAATTTTTCCTGGAAATCTATTCAATTCGATTTTGTGGGGGTTTTTTTTTATGCTGCAGTATCGGGTTTCCGGGAAGGTCCTGTCTTCTCAGATCAATCTGCGAAACGGCGCGTCACTCTCTTCACCGTCACAATGGTCTTATAGGTGACCTCTTCCGAATCGTATTCACGTAAGTACATCGAACAATTTTTCGTGTTATTTCTGGTCTATTTATTCCAACACTGGAGAGTCGCTCGGGGTCCGAATGACCCCAATGTATTTTCTCGTTTGAATTCGTGGGATATTTGGGGAGATAAAAATAATTCGCGTTGTTTTTATAATTCAGTCGATTTATTTTCTCAAAAGTTTCCTTCTAATGGTTCGAAATAAATATAATTTTGAAAGCGGGCATTCCTGCAACAATTTTTATCTCAAAATACTGTATATCGACACGTTATACCTAAAACGATTTCAAAAAATATTAAAAATTGAAAAAGTTATCAATATCGTTGTGAAAAATAACTAATTAAGGTTTAATTCGGACGGATATTGAAAAAATGTTAATTTCTGTCTGATCGTCGTCTACGTATCGACGTTTGAGCATATACACGTGTACGTGGCACGTGGGAATTGCGATGTTCCGGTTCCGGTCGTTTGACGTACGCTCTATCAATGTCATATTGCAGGCCATCTTCGTCCATTGACGAAGGCTTGCCGGATGAGTTCACCGATGCCGAGAACCAAGTACCGTTGAACACGTCGGACGATTGTGGTACAACTTATTCCCTTTGTCCCTTCGGGATTTACGACTACATTGCCGTGGCCGAGTACGAATGAGGCGTCGCTGACGTGAATTATTCCCGTCGCCTGGGATTACAGTCGGAGTGAATTACACGAACGGTGATGGCTTAACACACGCACATGGAGAGAGAGAGAGAGGCAAAGAGAAGTCTTGATGGTGCAACATAATATTGTCGCCCACTTTATATTATTTAAACGGCATTGCAGGCTTGATATAAAATTAATTGCATATCGTACAAAGTATATTGAATTTGAAATAAATTTTCAAGAAAGAACAAAACATTGTACAGTTGATTGAGGAAATAGTTTAATTTTTTTTAAGGAACAACGACAACAACAAAGTACAGCCAACTCTTGCGATATATCCTTATATGCATTTTTAAGATCCCGTAGAAATCTGGGAGATTTTATGGTCTCGACTATAAAAAAAGTCAGACAACATTCCAGAATGTAGCTTTTGATTGACGGATTCAATCGAAATTATAACGAACACTGGTGCGAAAATAGTTTATCGAAAATTTGGAAATAATTATTTTGCGAAATGAGTGAGAATAGCTATGGAACCTTATAGTATAAGGCGACTTTCATTTTTTTTCATTTTCATTTATTTATGACACGCTGTGCGTAAAAGTGCGGTTTTACGCACCTTGTGACATAAAAATTCGTACGATACTCGTACGAAAAACGTTTTCTGGATTCGTGTGATCGCAAAACTCGCCTTCGGCTCGTTCTGCAAACTCACACTCGTCAGAAAATTTTTTTTCGTACTAGTTTACTATGATTTTTTCTATTCAAACTACGCGAGAATCCCAATGATATCGAAGAGGCCGACGTGACAGTCGGAATGATATTTCGCACAGTCGTCGCGGCCTCCATCGTGTTCCGCCTCGATTATATCTTTCGGTAGATCCTCGTTCCTCGAAGTCGAAGGCCTGGAACGAAAATCCGGGCTCGATATCGATACGTCTATTCGTTCTTTTCTTGTGATTATTTATGCTGTTGTTGTTATTATTATTATTATTATTTTCTAATTATTATTATTATTTTTATTATTATTATTGTCATTATTATTATTATTATTATTATTATTATTTTTATTATTATTATTGTCATTATTATTATTATTATTATTTTTATCATTATTATTATTCAAATATCAAAAGTTTCTGACAAATATGACAAGATTTTGAAACACCTCTTAGAAATTCTATTTTACCACCCCATACGTTTTTTTCCCAACTAATCGATTGGAATTTTATTACTCTGTAATTATGTAAATTGAACAAAATCGACCAAAAATTAGAATTTAGGATTCTATTTATGTTCTTTTTTTTATCATAATACAAAGAAAAGCGAGGATATTTGCAACTCACGTGAAGATGACTTGCACGATATCCCCCAACGCGCCATTTTGTCGAAGCGGAAACTCCGAGGCTTCGCAAATTGCTCGAAGAAGGCACATCCGTCCTGGCAATCCGGAACTGAAAAATATAACGGCGAAATCGTTGGCGAAACGTTGACAAGCCCGAACTTTGCCGTGACTTTGATGTTTCGAAATATCGTGACGATTCGTCGGTTGACGCGTGCATCAGACGTGGCCGGGGGGAGGAGGAGGGGTGGGAAGGAAAGGCGTAGATTCGATTTATATATCTAGAATGCCGTTGAAAGAGGCGGTTGATGGGTTGCGTGGGTGAAACGCGCGGAACCGGAGCGGGTAGTCGACGTGTAGCACGAAAGACGACGTAATGCGGAGGCAATGTTTGCCCACGAAATTCACGAGGCGTTAACACAAACGGCATTCAAGGACTTGGAGCATTTATATATATATATATGTACATTTATATGTATGGTTTATATATACTACCCTGGCGGAATCGTGTCGGAAGAGAGTGAGAACAAAATTGATGAAGCAACGTGTCTGCGTTTGCCGTAAATTTTGGTTAAACAAATTCAAAAAATCGACCATCAAACTGTTGAAATAATATTCTGCATATATTAATTGATATATGTAAATTTTGATGGAATATTTATTGATTTTCAATCAATATTTTATGATATTTTTTGGATAGTTTTTTATTATATATTTCAATGTAATATTCATTGATTGTCGATTAATATTTTATGGTATTTCATACATAATTTTTTATTATATAATATACATGTATAATATTTTGGATCAATAGCTGTAGGATGACGTAATGATTTCCGGTTTCGTGAATTTGTTTAAGTAATTTCTACGGCAAACTCAGAGAATTTGTTTCGTCGATTGTTTTTCTTTTTGCTTTCCCTCGACACGATTCTGTCTGTGTGTGTGTGTTTTTTGTATATACTCATGGCTAACCTTTCGAATTTATTTTCCAACGTTTGATAGACCGTCGTCCTGTCGATGCTGCGTCTTTTCCGTTTCTTCCGTTCGTTCCAGGGCTCGAAAGACGTTGAGTTGACGGGAAGGTTGTACGTCGCCTCGAAGAAGTAAGACATCGAGACCGAATTTCTCGGAGCCTCGAGAGGTATCGCGAGTGCGAAGAAGATCTGCCAAGACGTCTCATATATATATATATATATATTAAAAAATTATCTCCGTTTTTTTTTATATGCAAAAGAAATTATAATAACTTTTCGAGTATGTAATTTTTTCTTCATGAAAGATTCTATGATTAATTTTCAATTTTATACATATTTTTATATAGGGAAAATTATAACAATTTCCCAACATTATAAATTTTTCAATTTAAAAATCAACGCTTCAAAAAATTATCATGAAAATTTTTTGTACTTTTCGTTCATTCTCTCTTATTTATTGCAATTTATTGTAAGAAGAACCAGCGACGCGTTTCTCACCCCCATGGTGCTGGTTTCGGAGAACGTGAGTGCTCTTATAGGTCGGTGAAGGACTCTCGCCATGTCAGAATTTCCGTGGTTCATCGAGGCACCTCTTAAGACGAGCGACGTCGCCACAAACCATCTGCACGACATATCAAAATAATATATCTCAAATTTCAACGATACGAAAACGAAAAAAAAAAACATTATCAGCTCAAAAATCTACCCACGTGACAATTTTCGTCGATGTCATCATTCCAAGCCCATGCGACGATTCGTAAACAAAAACAACAAAATCTCAACCGCGCACTTTTTGATTTATCCAAGAAATTAATTCGAAGAAACGAAAAATTAAAAATATATCTCGAGCACGTGACGGAATAAAACCGGCGATCGTTGACAATGACGGCGTTGAACTGTGCACATAGTAAGCCGTCTTCCGCACTACCGAACGAATCTGTACAGCCAACAAGACAGTCCGCGTCGGCGTTAAACGACGGGCAAACAAAAAAAAAATACAGTGGCTCATAATTTTTATGTCCCTCAGAATGCGAGAATATATATCTTTTTTTTTTTCGTCCTTCGTTTTTTCCTTTTCTCGTAACCGCTGAATAGTCGCACTCGACGACTGCCGAACCGTCTATACATACAGTTCACACGACGTCGTTGCACTCGGTCTTCCTTAGGGCGATGCAAGCTTTTGTATTTATTTCAATTATAATCGTTGCGTTGCAGTGCGATGTATTTTATTCGTTTGCGACGTCCGACCGTGACATTTTCGATCTTCTTCGGAGAAAAAGGACGTTGACATTTCCCCCGGGAAGGGAAACGATGGTGCAGGTGGGTAATCAGGTCGTTCTGGTGCGAATTAACGTCGAAGAGCTTCGGAAAATACGACGAGCGAAGATGTCGAGTGCAAACTTCTTCTTCGGGGAATTCAGATGCGATGAATTACTGGATTTTTCGTGTTTTATTGTTTTCCCGCCATTTTGTGGTTTGTTGGGTTGAGTATGTACATGCATTGGCAAGTCCTTTTCTCGCTCTACGAATCTATCAGCTTTAATTTGTCGAATTAATTAACTTTCATCAATTTTCAGGCATTTGAATCGGAAATTCCGGGAGGCAAAGAAAAAATTAATTTTCGACATCTGCTCTGTTTTCGCCTTCCGTCGTGGTCAAAAAGCTATTGATTAAAATTAATTAACTAAAAAGATTGAAGCAGATACATTCGTGGAGCAATAAAATGCTTCGCGAATGCACATATATACTTCGATAAACGAATAAAACACAAAAAAACGCGGGAATTTATCGTCCAACCTGATGCGAGTTGACGTCGTCGTTGTTCCTCAGGTACTGTTTGGCATGGGATTGCCCATGGAGGGAGATATTTCCATGACATTGGGTTACGTGCTCAAATGCAATTATCATCTTCCGTCGAATTCTTCGGACTTCACAAACGGCGGGTACGTTCGTTACGTCCGAGAAACCAACGCCTCCGGCAACGAGACTTCCGGTACCCGGCGATCTCGCTCACTCGACGGAACAGGTAAAATAACATTATTTCATTGAATTATACTCTTTTTTCAAAAAAATATTCGTGAAATTTACGCGCACGGAAATGACCGGAAATTCGATATCCCCGAGTGAAAAAGCATATATAAATAAATATATATATGGAGGATGTGAAGAATGTTTATAGTTTTTATACGGAATTGGACATTGATTTTCCAAAACTTCAATATAATTATGCGTATATGATATTATTCATTATTCTTATTTATCTTATTTTATATTGTCAATATGTATATGAGTATATGCCTTAGAGATACTATAAATACAATTTATATACAATTATAATTTATAATTTATTTTGATAAATGATAAATAATTATAATTAAGTAATTATATTCACATATTTATTCATATATATATAAATAAATATATAATAAATAATAATAATAATTTATATAATAAATATGTAATATATATATATATATATTTATATATTTATAAATTATATTTTATCTTACAAATCATTCATCAAATAATTACTACAACGAAGAATCGAATGAATAAAAATCGAAGATGAAAATAAAATGATACAATTAAGGCAGAATTATATTTAAAAATATAATAATAACATAAGCAGTCACTAATGAACGTGATTACTAACCGAAAGCTTCGACCCGCAGGACCAATATCACGATGGAACTTTTACCGGATGCTGGAGACGGCCATGGACCCGAGAGGATCCCACGGCAAGGCTTGTCTTCTTCGCGCGGTCTGCGAAGTCGCGGAAACGCCTTTCGGCAATCCCAACGGCGGTCTTCTCGGTCAACTTCTTCATCTCATTCTGACCCCATCGACGACGAACGAAAAATACGAGTCGTATTCGGATCGCGAGTACAAAGCCGCCGAAACGATTGGACGAAATTCTCACGGTCGCGCTTGTAAATCGTCTTATCGCGAATGCGTTTACAGCCCTTTAAATTATTTCACGGCGATCATGGAAACTCTTGTATCCTAAATTCGTGCTAAACAAGCGTGAAAAAGGACTCTTGAGGCTTTTCAGCGACGAATAAAACGATTTGAAAGAATATTTGTGTATTTTTATCGATGAAAAAAAAACGTTGAGCCGTGAACTGCATATTTATCTGAGCTACGTTAATTAAATTGTTGCAATGCTAATTAAGACAATAGGACTGACCGTTCGTTCGGACATTGAACCGCCACGAAGGAGATTCCTGACAGAGTGCGAATCAGTCGACAAACTTATGCGGTATTGTCGGAATCTTAGGGTTTCTTCGACTTCTTTCGTGGCGAATAATATGGTTGTCACGGTTTTTCATTTTCGTGCAATTGAAGCGTTGCATTCGATCGTTGCGCTGAGCATCTTGATGTATTTTTATTCAACGATGGCGGCCGATTTAGACGGGACTACGGAATCTCAAGTGGAAGACGGAAGTGCAAGATATTTGGTTTATCCAACGCCGGGAACATTCGCTCCCACAAAAGTTCAGGTAAGGGTTGAAAATATTCGAGGGGAAAAATTAATCCTCGACGGTCGGCATTTCGGTGGAAATCTTTAAACGTCTCAGGGGATCGTTTGGACCTCAAGTGCCTAATTTTGTGCTGTGATTATAATTGTCGTGATTTTTGAATGTAAAAAGAGCTAAAGTATTCTTTAAGTCTTCAAGAATCATAAAAAAATCGGATTTTTTTCGAAAATCATAATTTTAATGTAGTTGAACAAATAAAATCGTAATAAATGTCGATAAAATGATTTTTACAAAAATATTGACGTCTTTTCCATATCTTGCATAGTTTTTCGAAATATTTGTGATAGGTGTAAAAAGTATGTTAATTTAAAACTTCAAAAATCGAAATTTTAAGGAAATAAAAATATTTTTATTTACCTTCATTAATTCTGATTATTTTATTATTATAGTATTATATATTATAAACATTATTTCCATCAAATTTTCTACGAATTCAAACGCTCGAAAGATCGCGAGCTTCTCTCGAACCCGATGAACCGTTGAGAATTAATAATAGCTGTTCGATAAAGCGATGATAAAACGCGTCTGTGGCTGCAGATGATGTAGACGTGGGTGGGTTGATTTTTGTATCTCGACAGTTGATAGTCGGTCTCGGTTTGCCGATGGAAGTGGACGTCAGCATGATCGTCGGTTACGTTATGAAATTCAATTACGTACTGCCGTACAACGCGTCGTACCTGACCCATCCCAACGTCATACGCTACGACAGATCGATCGATCCTCGCAGCATCCTCCTCCGACGAGCCGCAACGAACGTAGAAGAAGAAGCAGAAGCACAAACGGATGAAGAAGAAAAAGAGATAAAAGAAGATGCGGCAGAAGATCGTAAAGTAGAAGGTATTTTCCGAAGTGTATCAAAGCTGGTACGACGGTAGAATGAAAATAAAAATAAAAAAATAAAAAAAATTCCACGCATACCGTTGCGAACATTTTTCCAACCGTTGCGGGGGTTTTGAATTCGATCCTTTATCAAACTTTCTTCGTTTGGTCGAAAAATCCGTTCTCGAGCAATTTTGCCAAAGAGATTTTCCGGAAAATTCCGAAACCCTGCGGATATGATGGAAATCGACGTGCGGCGAGCGGCCAGAGGGGTTGGCGGGTGGAGCGGGGTTTAGTCGAAAGGCTGCATGTGCAACCGGAAACGGATACGAGCCACCGGAACCGCACGCATTCCGTCCATATCGATGCAAAACATTTTTCATCGCGTATCTGTCTTCGGTAATTTCTTTTTTCACATGTTTCACCGTATCACTTTTTATTTTTCAGGCGTACCAATAGCTTCGGCGAACGCGGAGGAAGACGAGGAAGGAACGATGTCGCGATGGGAAATGTACAGAGACATTGTTACCACCCTCGATGGTTTTGAGCTTTCCGGGAAAAGCTGCCTCTTGAGAACGGTTTGCCAACTCGCCGAAGCACCCTTCGACGACTCTCGGGTGGGACTCGTGGCTCAGCTTATCCACGTTTTGCTCACGTAATGGTTGAAAATATTTTGTTTTTTCTTCTTCGATCGATTAACGATCGATTCGCCTTGTCGGAATTTTTTTTTGTATTTCTTGGGAATATTCTGGGGACATTTCTGGAAATTATTATTTTTTTCTGTTTTGTTTTCTTTTTTTTTTTTTTTTGGCTTCACAGACCATCGATGACCCGGGAAAAATATTTATCCAACGACGATCAGGAGTATCTTTACGCCGAGGCTGCTGGTAAGGAATATCCGGGAAATTGTGAAATTCTCTTTCCCGAATGTCAGCACGATCTTCTCGAATATTTTACGGAAACGAATGAAAACGACGAATCGGCGGGGATGATTAATTTTTCACTGTAAAAATAAAATGAAAATTAAATGCGGATTTAGAATAATTGAACCTGATGAATTGTACGAAGTATGTATAAAATTATTTGCCAGAGACTGATAACAAATGACAAATAAATTGAGATATTTAATTGTTCCCTGTAAAAATAAAAATATTATATGAAATGCGGCGATAAAAAAGAATCGAATTCAATTCTACGATCTACGCATAAAATTCTTCCACAGAGCCGAATTTCAACGACAAATCAGTGAACGTAATCAATTCCTAACCCTAAAAATGAAATGAAAAAATTAAATGCAGATTTGATCAAATGAAATTTAATAAATTATACGAATTATGTATAAAATTCCTTCACATAATCGAATATCATCCACGAAAAATATATCTGTTTAATTTCATGGACAAAACTATACATGTGCTAAATTGATTCTATATTTATTATTTTCACTTCAAAATATCTGTCGATCGCCGCATTGACTTGATAAAGAGATTAATAATTCAAGGTTAGCGCAAAACGCTTAGAGGCGAAATGCACTTTTTTAAATGAAGAAACACGACTATTGCAACTCGATTTTCATGCATTTCCCACACGGGAATTCCCCTTAAAACTCGAGCAATGGCCGCCACGAGTACCACCCCATCCCCCGCCCTCCTCGCGAATGCGAACGCGATCTAACGATCGAGAAGATTCTACTTCGTTCGATCCAAATGTTTTATCCGACGGTGTCGCATGGGACAACGTTGTTACGACTGCTGCAGCATCGGTGACGGGATGTGGGGCAATAAGCGAGGATTCTCACGTCGTTGAAGCGCTAATTCGAATATTTGTTCAAGACGGCACGGAAGAACGATCTAGCGGCCCGAGATAATTCAGTTTGGTCTCGTTAGCTCGGGCAAGGGAGTCCTACCGTTGCTGCTCCTGCTGCTGCTGCTGCTGCTGCTTCTGCTGCCGTCGATGCCGCTGCAGCTGTGACAATACTTTTTGCCGGTTCAATGCAGTTTTTTTGCATTATTTTTCGCCAAACGCATCGCCGTAGAGTACGCGGTAGTTACAAAATTGCGGATACTCGGTAAGATGGTTTATTATTATTTTTTATTGTCGAATATTTTTGGCTTTAGATACAATCGAAACCAAAACTAATAAATTATATGTAGCCTGTATATATTCTATACATAGGACCATGTATGCCCAATCCCATGTATAGTTTATATATAGACAATATATCATTTTTTTTACTTGGGAGAGAGAGCAAAAGAGAGTTATTTCCCTCAAAGATGTTTCTAGAATGGCCATCGTCGGATATACAGCGTGGATGATTATTTTTATCGTGACGGCTGCAACAACCGAGTGTGGACCGAAAACCTGTCAGTACGATAATAATCTACTGTATATCGGCAACGCTTCGACGTATCAATCGACGCTAGAAACTGGTATAAATATCTTACTCAATTTATCTATTTATTTATTCCCGTTTATTTTCATTTTTTCACAAACATATCAATGCGTAGACATTTTTTAAGCTTTCGTGCATTTTTAATTCCAACAAAAATCAAGTGAATAATTAACCGATTCTTGCTATGTTTTCTATCTGATTTTATGTATTTTTTAAAGATAAATATTCCAATGCGCAGACGTTTTGGAGACGTTGCTGCTTTATTTTATCATAGCAACAATTAAACGAATAACGATGGATTTTATGATTTGAGCAGCTTTTTACGATGGGGGTGACGGTACGAGCTTTGCTGACTCTGTTGGGACTACGGTTCGACGCGAAGGTCCGTCGGATCGCAACGTTGAGCTTACTACTGCCGCCGCCGCTGCTGCTGCTGCTGCTGCTGCCGTTGCGTTTTCCGGTGGCGACAGCGATGTTCGAAAAGAGTACGGCGACGAAATGGGCGAAGTGCTGTCACGGGAGAGAAGAAGCCTGACGTTTCCGTCACCTGCGACTATTCTGGTGAGTAATCGAAACGTCCAGCAGCGACGAAACACGGGATGAAACTTAAGGCCTTACATACGCGATTGCGCTGATTTTCGAAGGTACTATTCTAGACGCGGTTAAAAAAAAATGACAACATTTTTGAAACTTTTCACGTATATAAGGCCTTAAATCCGCGTTACAACATTAAGGGCGAAAGGGGGAGGGGGTCTGTAACGAGCTTAAAAGCGAAGGTATTTTTGCAATTTTTTAAAATAGAAAATTACCATCGGATCTTTCTAAAATACGAAATAATAAAATAATAATATATAAAATTAGGTGAATTATTTATAGTAATCAATTAATATATCTTTTAACAAAATAAAACCCTTTAGTAGATATATGGGGCTTCGGTCTAAAACAGCTGATTACTTTCCGACCGTTAATAGAGCGAAAAAAAAATTGTAGAATAATTTAATTTCGTTCTCATTCCTAGAATTATACAAGCAGCGATTGTTTTTACCTATTTTTTTATCGTTGAAAATAGCTCGGGATGTTTTTTTTTCTTCAATTTCTTACTCTCGTGGCAGCAGCGGTGCGGTAAAGAAACATCGTGGGATTTCTGGCATTGGTCGTTGGATGAAGTTCCGGATTCTCGGGTAATTAACAAAAGCCCAGGGTTTTTTTTGCCCCGTCTGGGCAAACATCGTCTCTCGTAATCGAATCTCCTCATTCTGCACTCTCTGTATCTCTTTCTCTCTCTCTTTCTCTCTCGCTCTGTCTACGCCTGTGGCGTGCGGAACTACGATTCTCACAGTCACCCGACCATATGTTATACATACGTATATCGGCCTGCTGCCCACACAGTGAGTGTACTAACCGAACGCAGCTTTTTCAAATCCTACAGATTTCAAGCCCTCCAAACCTTCGGACTCATCGTTTTTTCCTCACAAATTTTCCATCGAAACTCAACTGGCTTTGAAGTTTCAAGTAGAAAAATCAACGCGCGATCGGACAAATTTTTCCATCCCCGAACTGTCGATTCGAAAAATCGGAAAAAATTCTAAAATGAATCTTTCGATTGGTCCATTCGATCAAAATTATAACAAACTCTTAGAACTTAGAACAAACTTATAGAAAAAATAGTAAGAATGGCTACGTAAACTCATCGCGTGCTTGACAACGCGCTCTTGACCATTTTATTTCATTCCGTCGATTTATTCGTATCGATGTCCGTTCTATTTTCGTACTAGAGCGAAAGCACGCAGACTCACGAACACACAAACGGTCGTCGAAATTGAAATTGACCGAAGAGACGATGCGGTGCAGCATCGATTGGTTCGGTTCACGATGGACCATCCACGTTTGAGAAATCGAACCGATTTGGTAATAAACGTTCGGGAGATACAGGTGAAGCACGAGTAAAATCGCACGGGGCCCGTTTACGGGTACTGCAAGCTCAACCGACGGCCGCGATCGCTGTGACGTATTTATTATCGTTGTCCAGAACGATCGATGGATAAACGGCGCGTGTGAGCCATCGCCCGGAGCAACTCTTCCTCATAAATTCACCTTCGGCCGGTTCGGAGCTTTGCCACTTCGCATTACCGACCATTGGCGATTCATTTATGACTGTGTTTCCAGGATAGGCGCGCTTTGCCCTGGTGCTGGGAGTTTTTACATCCCTAGGAGCTTTTTGGGTCTACGCGAAGGTTTATCGATGTATTGGGTTGTGGGATAAATTCCCGCTGTTTTGGATTTTTTTCCCCGCAATTTTGGGATTCGTTGGGTGAGGTATGCGTATACAGGGTGGTCCACGCGACGCGTGCACTGTTATAACTTTCAAAGTATGCTTTGTACGAAAAAATGTTATGTACAAAAGTTACGTGGTTCGAAAGGGTGGACTACGTAGTGCATCAATTTTTTTTATAGGTCGAGGCGTTTCGAAGATTTGGAGGACTACTCTGTTTTTTTTTAAACAGATCACTATATTTTTTGTAGCAAAATATGATAGAGAATCGATTTCTGAGTGAAAAAGTATTGACCTTTATTAGCTCTAAATCTAATAGCTAAAATGAGTAATTTCAAACTCCAAGGGCGTATTTCGCAGGTGACCTTCGGTCTGGGTACGCCATTGCAGTTGGATCGCGAGAGCGTAATTCTTGGGGCGTTTGCGAAATTTATCTACACCCTGCCGTCAAACTCGACGGATTTCACGGAACCCGGGGTTTACTTTTCCCGAACGAAGAGCCGGTGGAGCATCTACAAAGTGTTGGAAAGGGCCGGAGAACTTTATGGTTTCGGAACGGGCAAAGGTTGCTTGCTCAGAGCCATATGCGAAGTGGCCGCGGCGCCGTTCGATCTGCATCATGGACTTTTTGGTCAAATGGTCCAAGGCTTTCTCTCGTAAGTTGTCGTTGGTGCTTGGATGAATGCTAACGGAAATATTACATAATAAAGCGATAACCTTTTTTTCGCGCCCGCGTTGATGGTGAAAATTCTCATAATGAATGTATCTTCAGAGTGAACCAACGATATTATTTAAAAAAAAATTATTATAATAAAAATTCGAAACTTAACATTTTTTACTCAATTTTCCGTCGGTATTTTATTTTTTTATATATTTTTGGTTTCATTGAAATTTTTGTTTCTGTGGTTTACACGATAGGTGATGATACTAAAAATATGTTGTAAAAATGTCAAAGCGTTCCGAACCTCCGTTCAAAAGTTAGAACTTTCACAGGGATCAAAAAAGTGAATCACGGAAAAACGGCTTTGAAGTTGGCGATCGGGCGCGCCGCGCGGTATCTATTATAAATGCAATCTTACCTTATTCAACAGCATCCTCCGCTCTATATAGGGCCTTCCTCTCAAAATATTCCTAACCGTTCAGACTAATGGAATCGAAAATGATAAAAAAAATAAAAAATTTCGAAATTCCCGCGTATATAAGGCCTTAATGGGTACGTAAATGACGGAATAGCAAGGCTGTGACATACGGACGAACAGACGGACGGATGGACCGTAACCATAAGGGTCTCTGATTGTCTGCGGAACCCTAAAAGAGCCTCGAGACCCGGAAAGACATCGATATGGGATAGCAGCTTACCCTCACTGAAAGCTGCTCGCAGTTCTCGAGCTGTTACCACCCACGTCGACATCGTACCCACGACTTGCCTTGAATGCAAAGCACGCACGGCTTCCGTGCGTTCGTTTTCGTATGCAACATCCTCTTTGGGGCGCGGTCGCCGTTGAATCCATTGCCTGATTCGAGTTTTCATGTCCCCGTTTTGACCGACGTGCCGCAAATCGTATCGACTTAACTCAACGCTCACATTTCGACACAATTTCATTTTGACGTGTAAAAAGCGCCTGAGTGTTATTCAAGTTTACGAGAATTTGGAGAAATTTAGTTTTTTTCAGAGGAATTTATAATCTTAACATTGTTAACATTGTTAAACAAAAAAAAATAAATAAATAAAAAATTCGTAAATTTTTGGGCGCATGGAATCAATTTTAATCGCAGTTTCCTTCGATGTTAATTTGTTTAACAATATTCGAAGTATATTTGAGATTTTTTTCAACCCGATCGCACGGATCAATTCGAAATGGCGGACAGTCAAAGCTTTTTTTAAAAAAAGTGTCGTAAAAGTGATTTTTTCTATACGAGAAAATTAATAATGTTGTCAAATTTAAGTATTCTTACGGAATATTTCAGGCATGTACTGTCGAGATTCTGTACTTTAAGATACGAATTATTGCGATAGTATACGCTTCAAAAAGTATATTTATTCCGAAATATGAAGATTAAAATATTGGCGACCAAAAAAAGATCGACTAAAATTTTGAAAAAAGCTCGAATTATTTCCATTATTATATTTCGTATTTCTGTACTTTTTATTATGTGAGTCTTACAGAAATTCAAACACACACACATACACTCATATATACCCACCCTGAGAGGACTGTGTAGCGCACACGGTAGTACGAACATGTCACGTCACATAACGTCGGAATTTCAGACCTTCGAGCACGAGTGAGCCATACGACGAGTACACGGATCGGGAATACCACGCGGCCGAAAGTCTGGGCAAGCACGTGGGCGAAAACTGCCACGCCCTTTATCCGGAATGCGAGAGAAGCGTATTGGACGTATTTTCCACCACGGCGACGATGCTCAAGGAAGCTGTGACCCAGACTACAACCACGACGACGACAACTACGCCGACGACTACAACGACGACGAGACTGAGTGGATGAGGCTACGATAAATCACGAACCTTGTCACGTGGTGTGTCATTCTATCAATTATATTTTTCTATCAACTCTAATAAACACTCGTGACACCTTGATGTGATATTATTATTATTATTATCATTATTATTATTATTATTATTAATATTAATATTATTATTATTATTATTATTATTATTATTATTATTATTATTATTATTATTATTATTATTATTATTATTATTATTATTATTATTATTATTATTATTATTATTATTATTATTATTATTATTATTATTATTATTATTATTATTATTATTATTATTATTATTATTATTATTATTATTATTATTATTATTATTATTATTATTATTATTATTATTATTATTATTATTATTATTATTATTATTATTATTATTATTATTATTATTAAGATTAATATTAATATTAATATTATTATTATTATTATTATTATTATTATTATTATTATTATTATTATTTTTTGAAATTTCTAACAAGGAAACAATTTTATTTCTCTCGATCGAATCGTCTGACAATGATTCGGCAAATTCTTGCGATCGTCGTGAATAATAATTCTCTTATTTAACAATAACCCATACCAAGTTCAAGAACAATTCAAAATCACCGAATCAATGAGTCAACCCACAGAAAAAAAAAATAAGTTATTTCCCAACAAAGAGAGAAATTCCATTTATTCGGAAGAACCAAACGTTCAGTTTAGGCACAAAGACGAATTTGATTTCGCCCATGTAGAGAGCAACGCTCACTCGATGGGAAAACTCGACGTTTTATCGAAAGTTCGCGATAAAACTAAGTTCGGTGGAATTTTACCGCGATACAGATATAGCACGCGCGTCGGATCGGCCCCCGGGTGAGGTTAAGGGTGCGGAGGGGTTGACGTAGCGAGGATCGGAAGTTGGGTGCACGATCGTGGTATGGATCTTGGTACCCGTGTATAGTCACGCCGGGGCTTCGCTCGAGCTTAATGAATATTCCGACTAATCGAACGAGTATCCGGGCAGTGGAAACGGGGCTATCTGGCGCACCGAACGAGCTTTCGATTGGAATACCTGTGCCAGAATTATTCCACGGTTTTATCGGACGATCTCAGTTACTCCGGGGCCACCCCTTTCACCCTCGATTTTCCGTTCATCGTTTCGACGACTGCAACGAGAGCCTCGGGTGGAAGTTGAAAAAAAAAAAAAAAAAAAACAAATTAGGGATAAAAAAATGAGGTAAAACTATGAAAATCAATCTCATTAAAAGTGGGAAGAGCTCGGATACTTTGCAAATACTTTTGAATCGGGTATTCGATATCAGGCACGTCTCTCGGTCGAAGCGTTTAAATGAGTTTGGAGCAATGAATCGAACATGCGCGAGGGGGGGGGGGATATTTGTGGAAATTTAATTGCGGAATTATAGATACGGGATGGTGGGAAATTCGTGGGGATGAGATGGACGATATTTCTCGTTATCAAAGGGAAAACATAAGAATGTTTCTTCGTTTATCTAAGCTTGTGATTTACAATCGGAAGGTTCAAAAGGAAAATATATGTAGAAAGTCCGTACAGAACGTTTATTGTTTTATGTATGAAATCGGAACGTCGAAACATCGACGGGCCACCGAAGCAAACCGGCAAAGCTTCGAAGCTTCGAAAGCTTTCTAATTCTTGCTCGTTCCAAGCAACAGCGTTCGATGTATCGCACCGTCGATGTTACGGCGTTCGAAGCTTTCCCCATTCGCACCGGTGGCGCCTCGTTGCGGTGCTCGGTCGAACTATTGGCGTTCGAAGCGCTGCATTTTCCAACCGCTCGCTCGTTCTAAGCATTGCATTTTTGAATTTTCAACGCCGACCCGATAAAAACCATGGTTTCGAATCTACGACCCCATACGTCGTGTAATTCCCCTCGTCTCGGAGTTACGTCGGACGTGCGGAACGAATTCGGAACTCGGAATACCGCGCTTCGTTACACCGCGCGCGGGCGGAGCTTTACGAGTCCCGAAGGAATTCGACACGTACGAAATTTTCGGCTCCGGTCTTCGCGGACATTCGCGGGCTTGTTCCGTTTCCGCCCTGGCGCGGTCACGCGAACCTCGGACAACACCGCCGAACGAAGGGACCGAAGGACGAACGATATTCCGGTCGTAACGCTGCTTCTCCGGTTGCTACTGATGCTGCTGCTGCTGGGAAAACGATTGTCGTCGGCGAATAACAGACACATCCTCCACGATTCGCTTCCGGAGCTTCGAACGTTCACCCGAAATTTATGGGAAAACGAGAAACTTCCTCCCCTCCCGACTACAAGGTCCGAGATCGAGCTTTTGGCTTGTCTCACTCTCGGGAGAAAACGTGCCTTCTTAACTTCGCTATCTCTTGAAAAAAGAAAGAAAATGAAATGAGAAGAAAAAAAATAAGTTGGACCGCTGTCGGATTTATTCCTTATAATCCTCTTTCCGGATCCCTCGTTCTTATAATCTCGTGGTTGGATCGTCGTATTTCGGGGTATCATTCGGTTGCCTTTTTTACCACGGAATTTTTCATACATATGTTTCACAAATTCACAAATTTTACAAACTAAAACTCGATCAGGCAATGATTGAAAAGTTATATGAAAAAAAATCTTCAATTACTCTCATTATAATTATTTCTTTTCAAATTATAATTAAAAATTGCATTTTTCTCTTAATTTATTTATTATTCTTTTCATATGACATTAGAAAAATTTCTTTAATACATCAATAATAATAACAAATTATAATTATCTCAACTTAAATCATAATTAATATTTAAATTCTTATATTTCATCCTAATCCCTTAATTTAATTTTCTCAAATTTTGATAAGGCTAAAAATAACTTTACTCGCTTCGCAAAATAATTCAATTCAATCCCCACCCAATTCTCGCATACGGGATCTCAATAAAAAAAGTCTACGTTTCGTTTTTTTTTTTTTTTTAAATTAATTTCATTCGCATCGTTGAATCCGCGAGGTTCGTTCGAGAATTTAATTTCACCGTAGCCGACAATCGCGATAACAAAGTGGAATGGGCAACGGAGGGTATGAATCGTTGCATCATTCCACGGGCTACGGTCGAGCCACATACTTGGCCAGCTTTTGCAAGCATAAGCAACTGAAAGACCGTAGAAATGGAGAATAACTCGGCAGTTAAAGAAGGTACAACAACACTCCGTTGTTTTGTCATCCAAACTCGAGAACGTACCACACAACAACACCACCACTGCTGATTCTGCTTCTCATGCCGCTACCACGTACCACTGCTGCTTACCAACCCTCCCCCCCCCCTCCCTACCCTCCCCCGCAGCTCTTGTACTCGTTTGCCCGGAGTTTCTTGCGGTTTTCCCGCTCGGTTTCCGGATTGTGCATGCCTTAGCACAACGAACTAAAGAACGCCCGAAACACGAAGTTTCTCGGGCGCGTTCCGGTGGACGCGCTCGAGGCTCTGGGAACAGTCGTGATAACGCGTTTGCGTGCTTCACGCGTCGAGGATTCTTCGGTATTATCATATAACGAGGACGAACAACGAGACGGATGAAATTCGCGGTTTGCTTGGTTTTTTAAAACTATTTTTTGGGGGTTTTTTTGGGGCTTCGGTGACAATTGGGGTCCAGAGGGCCCCACGCGATATTTCTGGGATTGGGTTTTTGTGGAGCTGGAGAAAATAGGATTGATGAATTGAATTTCTTTTGGAATTTAGCGGGTTAGTTTTTTTTTCGCTGGAATTTTTATTTTAATAATTAGAGATGAATTGTAGTTTTTGTAATAGGTGTTGTCGTAGGGAGAATTTTTATTCCGGAGGGTGGTATCACGACGGCGCATACCTAAAATGATTTTCTAGAAAATATTAAAATTTGAAAATGTTATCAATATTTATTATAAATAAAAATTACTTCTTCGAATATTTTTTTCCATTTTTTCAACTGTGTTGAAATAATAATTTTCCAAAAAAAAACCGCAACCGCAATTTTCGTATTTCATCGTAACACAAACTCTGATTCACAAACAACCCATAAATGCCACAGAACCCCATAAAATAATAAAAAATAATAATCCCCAACAATTTTCGTGTGTTTAATTTGAAAAATAAAATTCTGCTTTCTCGTTGAATTAACCTTCGGTTATCCCATCGATTTCCTCCGACAATCCTCTCGAGGGTTCGTATTTGGTTTTTTTTTTTTTCGAATCCCACAGTTCGGACTAATCGAGCCCGGAATCCGCGTCATTGGCTCACGGTCGACTGCGGGTTTCCGGTATTCCAGCGATGGTCGGATTATCCCATACGGCTCTCGTGGCAGCCCGCGAGTTCTCGGGGTCTTTGACCAGTCGGCCGATACTCGGCTTCAATTACTTGTGCAAAGAGTCAAGATTTCGTGGCGAGCTTCGGTGCCAGAAACCCGGTTCGTAACCGTCCCGACCCCGACAACTCGAGGCCGTGGCTGTGTAACGCGGTGGTAGTGCGGACGTCGTACCAGAAGCTACGTCGAGCGTAGAACCAATCCCAAAGTATACACCGCATAGCGCCGCACGAAGGAAAACAGCAGTCGTTTGGAATGTTACGTATCGCCTCGCTGTTTCTGTATTTCACGAACTTCTGGACCATATCTACCGGAAATACTGCGGTTCTTCTGTTTCCAAAAAACACGGTTTTTCAGGTGAGTCGAGGGGGTATCCGATAATGGTCGTGGGTTGGATGAATATCGGGGGTTTTTTTTTCCATAGAGGAAAATGTTTTGACAAAATTATTTTTCATATATTTCAACAATGAGCATGCATTAGTGATTATGAATTTGAAAATACATTTTTTCACTAAATTATCATAGATTATGATTGATATCAGGCATTACGATAAATTGTAGGTCAATAAATGACAAAAATTATTTTTTATTACCCTCGGAATGTTCAAAATTTGATCATCGAACGATGATTAATCACAGTCGTTTGGAAAATTGGTCTTAATACATTTCAAAAATGGGCAGCGACTCAATGGAAAAAATATTTGATATACTTTGACGACTAAATTATTATGGATTACGATTTCTATTAAATATTACAATCAATTGCAAACAAATAAATCATCCAAATTATCGTCGGAGTAATCATCGTCATTTGTTCAAAAAATTCGCTTTCATTTACTTATTTATTTGTAACATTTTATGTCCTTTTAACGTTACGACGTTTCGCTCGCGCGTGTTTCGTGTCTCGTTGAATATACAAATACGTCGAATGGCACGAGATGGAAAACGTCGGACGTGGGCTACGTGCTCGAGAAACGACGTACTGGCGAGGACTCGCGGTCGTCTCGTAGTTTATGAGAATTCTTTTATTATCTTTATTTTTATTATTTTTATCTCATTTTTATTCTTCGACTGTGGATTATTCGATAAAACTGTAAATTGCAAATTCTTTTTATAACCGTTGAGAAAACGAGCGATGGAATATATCAACGAAATTGAATGGGCAAAGTGAGCGAGAGAATATGGTACGACGATGATGCTGTACAGTCGGGCAGACGCCTCGGTTTCTCAAAGAATAATTATGCAGCGACTTAATTGCAATTAAACGGTAAAGTCTGGGGACTACGATGAATACCGTATATACGTTACGGACTATGGAGTCGTCGTATAATTTTCAAAGTGCTGGGTACAATGCTATTTCATCGACCGTGGGAAATTTGTCCGAGTGGCAACGAGCCAAGAGCAACATTTTTTTTTTTTCACAATAATAATGATCATAATAATGATAATTTTCATTGTTATTATTATTATGAGTGATAATAATAGTAGAGCAGTAATAGTTATAATAATTCTAGTAATAGTGATAAGTATTATCGTATTAATTGAGAGAAAGAAATAATAATAATAATAATAGAAACAGAAATAAGATTTCTCCTTCATTATTATTTCCGTGTATTATTTAATTATTATTATTATTATCATAATAATTGAGAGAAAGAAATAATAATAATAATAGAAGAGAAATAAGATTTCTCCTTCATTATTATTTTCGTGTATTATATCATTATTATTATTATTATTATCATAATAATTGAGAGACAGAAATAATAATAATAATAGAGAAAGAAATAAGATTTCTTCTTGACTATTATTAAGAATATTATAGTAACTATTAGTATCACTTATACGGCTTGCTACAATAATAATAATTTCAATAAAAGTCAGGGAAAAAGAATCAATTGTGTTATCAATAAAAAATATGAAAAAACATTCTCAAACGGGTGGAGTGTTCTGGAAATGACGAATAACGTCCGAATGAGACCCAAGCACTCTCCGCGTGAATAATATACCGGGTTTGGAACGTAAAACGTCAGTGCCAGATTATTCGCACAATGGAGAATCGCAATCATTCGAGTCGCTATTTTTTTTGAAGTATTTGTTTTTTTTTTTACATTTTTTTAAATTTCTTTCATCGCGCAACGCAGCGAAATATTGTTATACAAATCCGAGTGGTCTGGTTTGTAATGCAGTTTACGGTTGGTGTATCCGTACCCGTGGCCAAGGGTAAGAGGGGTGGCGTATCGTTCACGTCGGGATTTCAATTCAACTACGTTCTACCGTGGAATCTGTCGCAGTTCGAGCCGAACGTCATTCCATCCCGTGAAATCGGAGCTTTCGATTTGCAGGACGTCTACGTCGCGCTTGAGGATCTCTTGGACAAGTGAGTCGCGTTTGTTATATATTTATTATTCTATTGTTTCATTATTCTATTGTTTTATTATTTTATTATTCTAGGATTTTGTCGTTTTATTGTATGATTATTATTTTCGTTTCGTTTTCCATACTCAACCAATGTTCGACGTATCGACATCGACGTGCTGTCATTGTCGCCTGCGGCCAATGATTCGCAAACGTTCGATAATTACATTTCAATTACAACATAAAATACATCGTTAATAAATTCTTCATGAAAATTAAACCCATGTTAAATTCGTCAGAACTCATATGATCGTGATGCATAAATAAATGTGTAGAAAACAGAGCGAATAGTAATTTAATTATTGCAGTGCGCGGTGAGAAAATTGATTGAAATTAAATACGAAGGATTGTGCAGCAAATAATTCTCTGGTACAGTCTGACGTGGTCCAACCGATTCTCGTTCTAAGCATTGCAAATTTTCTAATTTCCAACGCTGGTCCTAGTAGCTGGTTACGGTTATCTTTACGGATTTTTATCCGTCTCGGAAATCCATCGATCAGCCGGAATTTATATCACCACCCGTTCATCCATCCGCGCCTTCGAGCAACGGTTTTAGTTCTTATTTATTATCTTCGCGCTCGCCATCTTGGCCATGTCGCCGGTGCAGGCAATCAATGAAAACGCTTGGAGAGAAAGAGAAGAAAAATCCAGTTTGAAATTGCGAACTGCCAGAAATCGCTGGGGTAGTTTTTTTTTTTTACAGGCGTGCACGGTTATCGTCGTCGTTAGGTGCCACGCGAGTACAGCGGCACTTTAGTTCTCGTTGTGGAGCTCGTCGACTCGATCCCCGGTTATGGACGTGAGCTCAGCGATATCCCACATCAATGGCGAACCCGGAAAGTACCGCAATTGTTATGGGAAACACGTTTTTTTATTTTTTAACATTTTTTTTGCGCTCGCAAACGGCGATTAGTGAGTGAATCGATAGTTGAGCGAGTGCCGTTCCATGCTGCAACGTATGTGCTGTCAATTGTGTCATAATCGCGTGGAATAATAAGTGTGTAGGTATGATAATAATTTTTTAAAACCGGATTTTTGCTCAATCATTCTTTTATCAAGCCAAAAAGGCCGGAAATGAAGGTCGAAAAATGAATATAAAGTTCAATCGGCCGCCATTTTGTGAATTTTTTTTTTTTTGCAGTACATCCTACAATGCGAAAGGCATCGTACATTCTATTTCAAGAATCTTTTTGAAATTTTGGTTTTAGATAAACCGACTGCGTGATCTCTTGCGGGAGAACCGGGAATCGTGCAAGCGAGGGACGTTTTTTACGCCGGCCACGACAGCAGCGCCCCCAGTCCATGCATACCTACAAAAAAAATGCCCAGCATACCTCAACATGTATACTTTCAAAATAAAACAAACCCCAATAAAATCGAGCAAACACTTTTCGAGATAAAAATTCCCAAAACCCACCCTATTCCGTCATCCTACCCCCACAATTCTCTTTTCAATTCCCCCAGCCTCAAAAAAACCAGGCTCCAGTTCAAAAATTCACTTTTCAAACAAAAATCGTCAAAGAATCAAGACCTTGGATCCATACGAAAACCCCCGCGTCAATCGCGCGTAAACACACGGCGGAAACGATAAAAGTACGAACGGCCGAAAGTCGAGGACGTTAAAACTGGGACGTAAATTAATTGGGACATAAGGCAATTACCCGAGAGCGAAGAGAGCACGCGGGCAGACTTGGACGACCGTCGGGGGTGAAAGAAGACAGGGGGGGGGGCGGGTCGGGGGTCGGTCGGACAAAATGAAACTCGCGGGGGATTCGAGCCGCGGCGAGTGCTACACTGCACCCTCGTAAGATCAACGGAGCAGACGGAAGACTGCTTCTTGACGATACTGAAAATGAGAGGAGCCGGGAGAAACGAGGTTGCGGGGCGGCCAAGTACGTTGGAGTACGTGATTAAAGATTTTCTCAAACTCTTATCGCGTTATCTTCAATGAGGCAATCAAAAACTCATTCATTATCAATTATGTGGAATCATATTTTCCGATGTTGATGCGGCAACGGGACTTCGAGCCCGCGATGTTAATCGCATTTTTCGAGCTATTTTGTCGCGATTATCGTCAATTTTCAATGTACGTCGATTAAGGGCGTATCCTCGGTGAGCGGTGAGTTGAAGAATTTCAGTCCTTTACTCGAGTGACGTAGTTTATAATTTGGCAACGACGCATTTCTTGCTGAAGTTTTTTTATTTTATTTAATTTTTTATTTATTATCTATGTTACGTATACTAACATTTGTTTTTTTTTAAATGTTATTGTTAAGTTATTAAATAGGTGTTGAAAAAAAATATAATAATGGAATGTGATATGTTGAAATTGGTAATGAAGTTCAATTCTTTATTCTCTTTACTTTATTTTTTATATTTCCTTTTCTGGTTTACTATAATTTTAGAAATAATTGACGGATTATACTTAGAAAATCTTTGTTATATATATAGAATCATTTCCTTGAAATACTATGGTTTTATCATTGACTCAATTTAGACATTTTCTTACGGTTTCGAAACTGCTGCAGTTCCGTAACTCACTTTTTAATTAAGCGCCATGAGGTATAATACGGACATTCCCTAATCGTTCTCGAGTTTTGGACGTTTGAATTTCGCCTTATCATTATCGATTCGCTTGCCGGTCGTTCCGTCCAACGGAGTCACGCGAGCCGGGCAAATTAAATAAATTCTTATCGACTTATCGACGGAATTATATTTTTGTCGCGTCGCGAACCGAAATAATTTCTGTAATCAGTCATCGAAGAAGGACATTTTTAAGTCGTTGCAGCACCCAAACGGGCAACCCAACGAAAAATATAAATGTGTAAGGTTGCCAGAACCTAACATCTATCGTCGATCGAACAACGAAACACGCTCACGACACGGAAGTCGACTTCTCTATTATTCGGTACGGAAAAATCGGCTGAATTGAAATATTACTTAAAAAAAAAAAAAAGAAAATAATTATATTTTAATTATTTTCCGCGGTCGAATATTCTACGAGAAAAACAATAATTCCGAAGATGGAAAAAACGATGATATTGATGTTCGTTGCATTGATGATCGTATCGTTGTTCGTGACAGAAGCTAGGATTTGCGGAGCGTTTAAAGACCCAGTAAGTACGCGTTCGACTATTGAACTTATTATCGTAATACGAAGACAATTAATGTTTTTTTCTTGTTCTAATCCGTAGTGTAAGACGGCGAAAGATTGCTGCGACCTTTTGGATTGTGTCCGAGAGAAGTGCAAACTCACCTCCCTCCATAGTTGGGGCCGATGATAAATTGACTCAACGATAATCGTTCGATGTTCATTGATTAATAGATCCACAAACTACGGAGACAGAGATATCTATTAGATGAATTGTTATGTAAACTAATAAAAAAATATTCAAACATAATATTCGAATGGTTAAAGATAAAATTCTTTATACGAATTTTTTTTATTTGGTACCCATCGTCATTGGAAATTGATATAGATATTGATAGGAAGAATATTTTTAACTTTCATTACAGTATAGAAATAGTCGGATAAGGCTCGAATTTCACCAAATGCTTTTCCGTTTTTCGAATCTATGACGGGCCAAAAAAAACGTTGGTTTTCATGACACATCCTTGTATTTATATTTGTAGATACGGTTGGCGAGGAGGTGGTTCCTGTCTCTTGAGAACTATTTGCGAGCTCGCTGAGAAACCTTTAGCTTCACGTGGAAATACGACCGAACATCAGCCAGACATCCTCGAAGAAATCATTCATCTGCTTCTGACGTGAGTTCATGATATTATTTATCAACGTAAATAATTATTTTCGATAATTCATCCCCGCTATTTAATTCCGAACTTTGATGATACTTTAGAATAATGATGGTAATAACCTAAATTACCTAGATAATAATAATAATATAAATAATAGTAATAATAATAATAATAGAAATAATCATATAGAAATTATTAGATGAGAAATATTTTATAATTTATAGATATCATATAGAGATTATAATAATAATAATAATAATAATAATAATAATAATAATAATAACTGCTATTATTATTGTTACTATTATATTCATAGTAACAATAATAATTTCTATTATTATTATTGTTACTATTATATTCATAATAACGATAATAATTTCTATAATAACAATAATAATAATAATAATAATAATAATAATAATAATAATAATAATAATAATAATAATAATAATAATAATAATAATAATAATAATAATAATAATAATAATAATAATAATAATAATAATAATAATAATAATAATAATAATAATAATAATAATAATAATAATAATAATAATAATAATAATAATAATAATAATAATAATAATAATAATAATAATAATAATAATAATAATAATAATAATAATAATAATAATAATAATAATAATAATAATAATAATAATAATAATAATAATAATAATAATAATAATAATAATAATAATAATAATAATAATAATAATAATAATAATAATAATAATAATAATAATAATAATAATAATATTATTATATTATTATTAATCATAATAATAATAATGATTATTATTTTTATTGTTATGATTATTATTATTCCTGAATTAATGTCGATCGCGCGAATCCCGATTGTTTCCGTGAAACCAAAGGCATATTTCGACCCGTGAATTCGGTTTCTCGGTTTTCCGCGGATCTCGCGACTCCGAGACTGTCAACGAATCCGATTCTTCCCCAATGGCCTCGCAAACCGATTCATCGATCTCTCATCCTCGATTTATATCGCCCAAGTACATCGTCGAACGATCGAAATCGTTTATTTCTGTGCACAGGCCGAGCGAGGATTTACCGGAGGCGGTTAATTCGACTCACCGGAGCGTCGACAAATTGTATCAGGAAGCGGAACGATTGGGAAAGTCTGGCGGCGACTGCCACGTCACTTATCCGAATTGCATCGAATCACCGTTGGAATCATTCACGGATCTCGTATTTCCGTAGAAAATTAGAATTCGACGTTGATGGCGACGCGCGTTCCCACCGCGAGCACGAAATTACGACCGAGATTTCTCCACGATCGAAATTATTTCGTCTCTCGGTTGTACGTCACGCAGGTACGTCACGGGGCTGAACCGTGGGGTCGTCGCATCCGTGTATATGCACGGCTTAAGGGGCTGAAAAGAAATTGAACAAAAAAAAATCCAAGTTGAAAAGTCCTTCGATCGTTGAGGTTTTTTTATTTTCCTTTTTCGTCGATTAGACGTCGTGGCTCGAAACACGGTAATTTCTCCTGCAATTACAGACATCAGCCGATTCACAAATTCGCGACCTTATTTTCGCCAATTATTATTTCCTTTGCTTTCGCGGAAAAACGTGTTTTTTTTTTATTTTAGTTTAATTTCATCTTTTTCATTTTTTCGCGCCTTCAATTTTTTCTTATCATTCAAGCGCAATAAGAAGGTAATTGAAAAACAATAAAAAATCGATAAAATAATAACAACGTAATAACAAACC
Source organism: Sussaba pulchella (assembly GCA_963971145.1). Lineage (NCBI taxonomy): Eukaryota > Metazoa > Arthropoda > Insecta > Hymenoptera > Ichneumonidae > Sussaba > Sussaba pulchella. Next base: position 7,275,062 of record OZ020176.1, read on the forward strand.
CCTATTTACAAACGGCTTATATACAAATTTGCTACCTTATTTTCGCGAGTTTTTATTCGCTTTGCTCCGGCAAAGAATTGTTTTTTTTTTTCTTCAAATTCTCTCACCCGTTCGAAGAACGGGTCTTGCGAGTAGTCATAACGTTTGTACAATCCCGCGAATTATCGTGCTTTTGAACAAAGAGGCCTTGGGCAAACGTGGATTATCGAATTTTCCAGGAAAATCACGTCAGCGAAGCTCGCAGCGGAGACAAGATGAGGCTCGCTCTTTGCGTGTTCGCTTGCGTATATTGCGTTTGGCGAACGGAGAGCAAAGAGACGCCAAAGGCGTCGTCTGTGCGTGTACCGAGACAGAAGGAACTCGAGGAGAATGTCTCGGGGCCGAGGTACGACGAGCCGTTGTATCCTCCGCCTCTCGTTTCACCGTACGGAGGCAATATCAAGGTACGACAAATTAATTATCGTGATGTGGATAATTATTTAATTATTTTTATTTTGTAACCCACGGTTTGCTGATATTTTTCTTTTTTTTGCTTTTGGTATGGTGGAGGGGTGAGAAATAAATTATGTGGAAAAATAATTGGTTTATTCCGAAAAACGATTCATTCGTTTTGAAAAATGTTTAATTTATTTTGCAAAATAATTTATTTATTCTGGAGAGTAGTTTATTTATTTCAAAAATCACTGTTTGCTGGAATGTTCCCGTTTTTTTCTTGGCTTTTGGTAATCTGAGGGTATGAAAAAAAAAAATTATGAAGAGAAATAATTTATTTATTACGCAAAATAGTTTGTTTCATTAGAAAATCAGACTTTCCGGGATCTTGTGGATTCTGCGAATAGACAATACATAATTAAGACGAATAATTTATCATCATATCGAAATTCCTTTATCCTTCCATCTCGAAAATCCCCGTCTCGCCCTATTTTTCGCCCTCTGGCAATGCAAGTGTATGAATAAATTATCGGCACTCTTTTGTGTCATCTGAGAAAAAAAATCACATTTCCCCGAATCACTTTTTCAGCGATCGGCCTTAAGAATCGTTATCTCACCTACAGCCGATCTTACCGCCGATTGTACATCCCCAATCCAACGACGAGTCCAATATCCTCGCGCGTGAATCGTTTTTTCACCCCCGGATTGTCAATTTTTTCTCGCACTCGCGTTCACGCGTCACCAGTCATCCCCCTCCCTCTGCCCCTCCCTCTCCTCGCTCCCACCCCCGCTCGCCAAAACAATGTTCGTTGGCTGCTCGAACCGTCTCCGACCCTCCTTCTTCATCAGACTTCTTTTATACGTGCGAAAGGGAAAAAAACCGCGGGAACACGAGCGATCCGGAAGGTTTATCGTTCCACGTACTTTGCCGAATGAATTTCCGTCCTCGTACTCCCGAGAAACGCCCAAACCGACGGATCCAAACGAATATAAAAAAAAAAACAACCCCGAGACCAGTCTCGGAAGAATTTTTCGTCACGTTTTTTCGCGTCCTCTCTCGCCATTTTTCCTTTCTCTTTGCTCCACCGATGAGGACGGTCGATGATTCTTCGGCGTTCGCGATTTTCACGATCTTCGCGATGTCACCGTTCTGGCTGTGGCTTATCTCCCGTGTTTGCATCGGGCGGGAAAAAAAGATTTAATGGGTTTAGCGTTTTTGCTACGAGGAAATTTAGCCGACTGCGACCTCGAATTTTATCGCTGGGCCAGTCGGGGCTGAAAAGCGTCGAGTTTCCGGTCAAAGATTCGGCTGACAGAGAGATTGAAGGATAAACAATGAATCGATGTTTTTTTTATATCAATTAATATTTAATAATTTATTCTTTAGATACGAGCTCGAATAGAAATAGAATAATTATGAAAATAATAATAATAATAATAATAATAATAATAATAATAATAATATTAATAATAATAATAATAATAATAATAATAATATTAATAATAATAACAATATTATTATTATTATTAATTATTATTTAATATTATTATTATTATTATTATTATTATTATTATTATTATTATTATTATTATTATTCAATAAACAATAATAATAATAATAATTATTATTATTATTTTTTTATATCAATCAATATTTAACAATTTATTTACCGATTTTTGTGTGTGTTTTTTTTGTTTCGAAGTTTTTGATGGGAATTTCAGTGCCGATATCCATATCCGGCGGTAGAATTTTGGGTTTCGGACAAAATTTTCAATTTCAATATCCGTTACCGCAGAACGCGACGTTTTTCACGAATTATTACGATTCGAACGGTCGGAAAGATTCGACGGGCAGAACGTCGACGTCGAGGATTCGCAGGCGGCGAAACAATCGCGATGTCGAAAAGATCGACGACGCGAGATCGATATTCTATCGATCCGTGGAAACAGCGTACGAGAGGTAAGATTGTGTTTTTTTTTCTGAGTAGGGGTCGAAATTTCGATCAATCGATGCTTCGACGGTTCATTTTCTCTCTTCGTTTAATTGTTTTTCTTTCTCTTCAACGATCGGATATCGTTTTACCCTTCCCTCCTCGTCCTGCTCCCACCGGTGTTTGCTTCCATTCACAATTTCTCCGCCCACCATCGTCACCCTCTTCGGCTATTTCGCGATGATATCGATTGCTCGCTGCGACGACAAAAGGACGCGACGATAAATACGGAAGAATTTAATTGTCCCTCCCGAATGCGGATAACAGGCGTGACTGTTTCTCATCGCGATCTTCCTCGTTAACATCGCGCGACTAGTTTCAGTCGTCCATTGTGATGTTCGCGAGCGACGGAGGCCGGGGGGATGAGATTATTTAATATAAATTCTCGTGAATTTATGTATAATCATTAAAATTATTCCAATGGGCGAACGATTGCCGCGAATGGGGGAAAATTTTATGGACGGTTAGATCGTTCGAACGGATTCACGTTTTTGTTCTGCAGTCGGGGATTAATGAGAAGTCCGGGAGTTCATTATAGCCGTAGAAGGGGATGTAAAGATAACGTTCCCACCCTTATTTGCGTTTCGTCGCTGATGCTGGACAATATTGTTTAATCGTACAGGCAATATATAATATATTGACAAATTTTCGTTGTATTGAGTAATTTTTTTTCTTTCGTTTTCTTCCAATTTTAACAACAATATTTATTCAGGTTATTTGTTTATTCATTTATTTTTTCATTTTATTTCATACCAATGATTTGGTGGGTTTGATATATAGGTTACGAATTTTTTGATACATGTGTGGCGAGAATAAAAGGGAAAAAGTGAAACACCGAGCTTGGCTTGAGAATTTTGTATTTTTTTTTCTTTTTTTTTAACGCAGATGGGGTGGAAACGGAAGAAGCTGCCTGCTGAGAAGCATATGCGACGCGGCTGAGACACCCCTGGAAGACGAAGGACTGGTCGGCGAGCTGCTTCACGTCATCCTCACGTGAGACTTCTCCCTCCCCTTTCGCGATCCAATATCACTTCTTTTTCGTCGCGATATTGCTACTCGAATTTTTCCGCGTACACAATTTAATCAAGCCCAATATCGAGAATGAATAACCGTGATGTGAACGTTATTTCCATAATCCGACCAGGGATGGGCATTGGTTAATCAAAAATACCTGTATACCGGAAACACTCTTACAAACAGACAACTACAATTAAGGCCTTACATACAGTTAGAAGGCTTTAAAAAGACGGATTTTCAAGAATTTTTTTCGCGCAGACTATTCAATTTATTAATTTGAAAATTAGTGTACATATTATAATAACCTTATAATATATTTACATATTTTTTATTTGTAAAAATAATCATCGCGAATGTTGCTATCGCCGATCTCCTAGAGCTCCGCAAAAAAAACCAATTTTGCGGTGATCACGATATCTCTGGACCGGATTATCTGAAATGAAAAAACCAAATAAATTTCGTTAATATAATACATTATCTAGTATTTAATCGAAGGAATTAGCGAAAAAATAATTTTTGACAAAATTGCGACTTCTTAAAATAAAAGACTCGATTTTGAACGAAAATTTAAGCCTTAAATTGTTTATAAAATGGAAAATATTTATCGGAGAAAAAAAATCTTCGATTAATTACTAAAAAATCTAGTTAAAAAGGTTGTGTTAAAATTTGAGACTGATCGGTTCAGCCGTTTTCGAGAAATCTTGATCACCGATTTTGAAAACATAGTTTTGAGAAAAACGCGTTTAAAGTTTCACGTCAGTACTTTACCTGCGTCGCGCGGCTCGCGCAACCTACCTGTAACTACCTCAATTTTGAACGGATCGACTTGAAATTTTCAGAGAATATTTTTGAGAGGTTATACTATAAGAATCCGTCGAAAACGATAAATTGATATTTTCAAAAATTCTAATTATATGTAACCCCTTAAGAATCACACGGCAATTTTATTTTTTATTATATTATTATAGAATAATTTTATTATTCTTATATAATATTATAAGAAATTAATTCATATTGTATTATAACTGACTGTGATACAAATGAATGAAATACGTGAAACGACATTGAATGAAACCAACAAAAAAAAATTGGCCGTCTAATTGAGGACGATCGATGTAATTCCAGGCCCGACCACGGATTTGGAACGGATCTCAAATTGCAGGACGACGACGACGACGATTATTTGCGAGCCGCTAGAGCCGGTAGAAGCGGACAGAGCTGTTCGTCCCTCTATCCCGACTGTCCCGAAGGTGCTGGATTGCTCGACAAGATCTCGTCAGTCGACTACTTATAGCCTCAGTCTCTTCCAATCAATTGAGCTCATCCCTCGATACCTCCATCAATCATACGTTGCGAATAAAGAACATTTTTAATTGACATTATATTTGACACATTTTTTATTCTTCATCTATAAATTGTTCCCGCTTCGTCCCTTTTTTTCGTATCTACATTCATAGTGATAATTTATAAAATATGCAAAATATATACAACAAATTATTATTATTCAAGCAGTTAATAATAATTCCAGCAGATACGAGCTAGAATAGAAATAGAATAATAATGATAATAATAATAATAAATTATAATAGTAGTAATCGCTATTATTATTATTATAATAATAAATTAAATAAAATAAATTAAAATTATTATTATATAATAATAAAGAATAATAATAATAATAATAATATTCTTATTATTCTTTATTGTTATATAATAATAATAATAATAATAATAATAATAATAATAATAATAATAATAATAATAATAATAATAATAATAATAATAATAATAATAATAATAATAATAATAATAATAATAATAATGATAATAATAATAATAATAATAATAATAATAATAATAATAATAATAATAATAAAAATAATTGCTATTATTATTATTATTATTATTATTATTATTATTATTATATAATAAAGAATAATAATAATAATAATAATAATAATAATAATTATTATTATTATTAAAGAATAATAATAATAATATTAATAATAATTATTATTATTATTATTATTATATAATAATAAAGAATAATAATAATAATTATTATTATTATTATTATTATTATAATAATTATTATTAATAATAATAATAATTATTATAATAATAACAATAATAATTATTATTATTATTCAAGGGGATGTAAGCCACATACACGGTAATCACGTGTAACACACAGTAAACATGTTAAAACGTTGAATTTGCTCAAATCTAAAAAAAAAAAATGTCACTGTGCGATCTGCGATTTCGTCCGTAAATATTTGTCGGTCGGAATATTCGTGAGCGAAGAGGAATGGAATCGTGTTAATTCGCGAGTGTCTCCACACAACTGTTTATTCAAAAAGCACACATCATTAGAGAGATTCGAGATCGCGAAGTGATTAAATACAACGCGTTGGAACATACGTATGTATTTCCACTCGTCGAGAGCTTACGCGTTTTCGGGTTATCGACCTTTTCCCGTGTCGTCAACGGTTATCGTCGTATAAACCGAGCCAGTCCCGGGTCGCGACGGGGCGTATCGCTCGAAACAGTCAACCTCGTGCGTTGAGAAAAAAGAAAAAAAAAGAAACAAGGATTCGTGAAACGTTTGGGCTCGCTAAGAAGCAACGCACACGTAAACGCAAACAATCGTTCGTCGAGTCGTTAACGAATCGCAGAAACAACCGAAAGAACGTCGAAAGGGCTGTTCATGGATGCACTTCAGTTATTTCGTCGTGGGCTTCGTGGCTCGCACGCGTTTCAATCCAAAAAACGCGTTTCGATCCAAAATCCATTGCTCGAAAAAAAAAAACAAAAACCCCATCGATATTGAAAATTAAATTGCAACGACCGAGCTTTCGTTCGGTCTGAAACTTGACACTTTTCCCAACAAAGTTACGAAAAAATGTGACGACGCTGAACAAAGTGACAAAAAATTACGGTGAAAAACCTATAAAAAAACCCCTCGAAAAAAAGAGCCGTCTCGTAATATAATTGGATTCGTCGATATGGAAAATAAGTCTTCGCGCGTTGGTTCGCCGGATCGCGATCGTGGCCATGTTTAATCGATGAAAGTGGGGTGGTTCGCGATCAATTTTAATCGCGTGTGATTCGTTCGATGTCGGAATAACCCGCGAGCGTGAAAAAGGAAGAGGGTAGGTTTGCATGGGTGCAGTGTCGCAGTCGGTTGTGCTCGAGAGGGCAAAGCCGAGAACGCGCGTGTAAACTCATCGAGCGAGCTTTTGGTAACGTTCCAATTAAATTAAGCAGCCGGTGTATCCACCGGAATTAACTTTAACCGCCGTTGGATACCAATTGCAGTGCAGCAGGGTGGCAAACCGAAGTTTGGAGGGGATGACCGGTGCGGTCCAATCCACGAACCCCGTATAATCCGCGCGGGGGAGGGGGTGGAAGGGGGGGGGGGGGGGGGGTAAATCGTGAACAATTGTGAAAGCAAGTACAACAGTTTGAGGGGGCTGGAGATAAAGAACGAGTCTGAAGAGTTCCCGCATGGGGTTCTAACCCCCGCGTGGCGTAAATCGCCTATTCCACGTAATACTTCTGTTCTTCCCTTACGGCCCGTTTGGCGCGTATTCAGACCCTTCGCGGAGGCTTCCGGACCCTGGTGTGGTGCCAATAGTACGTATTCTTGCCGTTTATTGCCATTGCGGGAGGGAAAGAAAGGTAAGAAAATTCGACTCTTTTCCAAGTTAAAACAAAAAAATATACAACGTCAATATAGGGAATATATAATAATATAGGAATATTATATTTAATATAATATTGGAAGGAGTATAATATAATGTAAAATTATCATATGATTTTGATAGGGTTTTATATATCTTTTTATATGTCGTCTACATATAATTTATATAAGAATTTATCCATCAATCATTAATTGAATGATTATTATAATCAATAATTATTAGATTCTCATTGCTGTTATAATTATGTATGTAGAAATTATTGGTTTATATAAAAATTGTCTTTAAATTGTAATTTCGTCTATAAAGAATATATAGTTCGATTCCATCTATAAAATTATATGTAATTTTTATATACTCTACATTAATTTTTTACGTAGGTAATTTTGCTCGTTCGTTGTATTTTCAATCAGGATGATATCCAAAATCATGAAAAAATGGATAAAACAATGAAAAATGTCAGTAAATTTGTTAATATCGGTTTTTGTTTTCATTATATTTGTCATTTTCTTTTATCCCCTTTGATGAATGATACCGTAGGGCGTATGGATATTAATTCGTTAAAAAAAAAAACAAATTATGAGCTGACTATCGTTGACTGTGCCTAATTGTCCAGAGCAACCGCAGTGGAACTCTCGTAACGTCGTTGCAAATCTCGGAGAAAGCTTCGACGCCCAACGATTATGCGGCTTCTGTTTCGGAGCGTTATGTATATCGCCGCGGCATGGCTGATCCTACCGCCGGATTGTGGGGGCGCAGCTGGTACCAGAGCCAAGAGGGCCATTGCTTTTCGGGACGGCAGCACGTTTTTCGTGAGTAATCGACGATGCCTATCGAATTTCTGGCGTCTATCGAGAGAAAGAGGGAGAAAGAGAGAAGGAGAGAAAAAGAGAGAAAGAGAGAGCGAGAGAGAGAGAGAAAGAGGAAGAGAGGGAGGGCGAGAGAAAGGGATGACAAACCTTATTTCATGTTTACTTCAGCTAATACGGAAAACACAAATTCAACGTCACATCTTGAAACATATAATCCACAATTGTATCTATCGCAGCTATTTTTGGGTTAATTCTACTCTCACGGTTCCAATCTGGCCATCTTTGTCTTTCTGTATTCCACAGACCTTCCATTCTCTCATTTATACACCCATGTAGATTAAACTTGGTGTACGGACGTAGATTTATGATCCAAAAACAGAAATATGGAGATTTTTGAAGAAATAATTTTTCTTCACATCCTTCCATAGATTAAAAAGGGTTCTCAACATTTTCTTCGCACTTACCCCATTGAGTAAGGTGTATTTAAATAGGTATTGGAAAATTCAGCAAATATTTTTCAGGACATTTCGATTTTAAACCTTCGGTTACCCGATGTTTGATTTTATTATTATAAATTTTGATTGGTTAGCTTTGTTAGAAAAGCTAAGAAAAAGAATCCAAAGAGCCCCCAAAACCGAGGGCGAAACGTCGTAGAGAAGATGAATTGAATCATACAATTAAAATTATATACATCACGAGTTTATCGGTAAAAATCGGTATATATCGAAGTTGAGTAATGCGATACGATAAATCGCGGAAAAGTATAAACTCGTTCGGTGCTCGGTAATAAACGTTTCATCGATCGGTTCCGCGACTCCCACGCGTAGACCACTCGATCGTTATCAACCCTTACGCCCCGCCGGATTTTCCCCACGCGATACCCACGGATTTCAACAGCAGCCGTACAACTTCGACAAATATACCTCTCGACGTCGAACGTTCAATTATCCAACTACTTCATCCCCATCGCTTCGGTTTCCTCCGGTTTGTTACCATTTTCCCGAGGCCTATGGTTTCTCCCCGTATCCGCGATTCTACGATCGGTATCGCGGATTTCCGAATCGCGCGCGATCGTACGAACGAAAATTTTTCAAACGACGATATTTTCACTCCACGGACTGTTTTTCGAAAAATATTTATGAACAATTGTATATGTGGGATGATAAATCGGTCGTCGGATAAAATTCATTGTTGATATGCAATTGATATGGAATTTATACGAATTATTATTGAATAATTATAAAATGATTATTTTAACTAAGAACGTGAAGTGATTAATTATTATAATAATTATATCAGAATCATAATTATTTGATTGATTTATGATAAATTGAACGATGTACAATTTGTGTAAAAAATTAGAAAAATATGATTATAAAAGAATATTTATTATTTATCATTATTAATTTTTTTTTCAAATTCGTTATACAAATAATATACAATAATATCATATGATTATACATATAATGCATCTTTAATACAAACATAAATAAAATATATAACCTAAATATGTATGTCGTTTATATTGCACATACCCAATATGCATTTATGAATACAAATTGTACACCGTTCGATTTATCATATACAAATTATTATTCATCAATAAAATAACTATCATAATCATTATCAATTATTCTTCAGAATAATCATTTCATATCCGTCTAATAATTATTTATTACACATAGATTCCACAAAATTCGCATACGGAACACACCTTTCCAATTCCCAAAATAAAACGCTTCATCATTCTTCCCCTCGGAAGTCATTCAACGTTTTCATCCCCATGGCGCATTTCGTTCGCCAAAAGAGCAATAAAATTGTGAGAACCGATGTTTCCAACGACGCCTTCGCACATTCTTTTTCGACTGCGGAAGATATAACATTGTAAAAGAACGCGGCCAATCGTCGCGCCGAGCAACCGGGAAGGGACGAGGAAAAAGCGTGGTAGATGTTTTTTCTCGTGACAAATGGCTTGCCAAGGCCAGGCGACACCCCCCCCCCCCCCCCCCCCCCGCGTTCAACCCGTGCACAACGTCGAGCTTATGGCGCTGCACACGTTGGTACCACTTCGACTGCACTCGTTCGGAAACGTCTGTGTGAAGTCTGCGGAGGAAAAAGAAACCGTGTGTGGCGTGTTACAAGCCATTCGCGACTCGATACGCGTTTAATAACGGTTGCTTCGGGGGTGCGAGCGACAGACGGCGCACACGTGACATCGAACCCTTGCGCTTCGCCCAACCCCCGTCGAGATCGAGATTCCGAAACGAAAATAATATCGTTTCGGAAAAATCGCTCGAATCGCGGCGAAGAAAGGATTTTTCTGAGAATCGACGTGGGGATGAAAAATTTGTCGTTGGAGAAATTCGAGGGATGATTCGGAATTTTGGGGATCGATTCGGTCGTTACGCCACGGACGGGATTATTTTGAATTCGTTCTTTTGTTGCGAACGAGATTGGACATTTTTTTTTCCAAGAATTCAGGCATGAGAATTGATTGCGATCGCATTTTTAATTGATATTGATTGATTTGACAATGTTCGGAGGGTGTTTGGGAGTTTTTTTAACCCGTTCGCAAGGAACGGGTTCAATAGGGGGGCCAATTGAAGTTTGGGAAGGGTCGAATTGACCTTGGGTCGAATAAACTGGTATGAATTCTACTTCCACGAAAAAAAAATACACACATGTGTTATTCGTTGCCGGGTTTACGCCATTGCTCTGACGATTAGGGTTCGTTTTATTCGAATAATTTTGAGGTGACAAGAATATGTGGAGACTTCGAGGCCGCCACATTGATTATGGTTGTTCGGAAAGTTATGTGAGGTATTTTACGTCAATTTGGGGGGGGGGGGGGGGTCCCGAATTGTTTTCGTATTTAAGACGTTCGAATTTCGCATTATCGTTATCGGTTTGCGTGCCGGACGTTCCGTCCAACGGGGCCACGCGAGCCAGGCAAATAAAATAAGATATTATCGACTTATTATCGACGAAGTTACATTCCAATCGCGTCACGAACCGAAATAATTTCTGTAATCGAAGAAGGACATTTTTAAGTCGTTGCAGCACCCAAACGGGCAACCCAACGAAAAATATAAATGTGTAAGGTTGCCAGAACCTAACATATATCGTCGATAGAATAACGAAACACGCTCACGACACAGAAGTTGACTTCTCTATTATTCGGTACGGAACAATCGTGCAAGCTGAGATATTACTTAAAAAAAAAAAGAAAATAATTATATTTTAATTATTTTTCGCGGTCGAATATTCTACAAGAAAAACAATAATTCCGAAGATGGAAAAAACGATGATATTGATGTTCGTTGCATCGATGATCGTATCGTTGATTGCGACAGAAGCTGGGGCTTGCACGAACGTTAACTACCCAGTAAGTAAGTAAAATTTAAAAAAAAAAACATTTTTTTTTTAAATTTCGTTATGCATGTAAATAATTTCGATCGCAAGTTCAATCAATATGAATTAATCCAACGATGTTTCAAGTATATTTGAGAATTTTTCAAACCCAATCGCACGGGTCAATTAAAAATGGCGGACGGTCGAAGTTCGTTCAGGGCTAAATCGACCCCGTGTGTTCTTAATAAAAATTAAAAAAAAAAGGCTTGTGTCGTAAGGGTTAATCAACCCTTATCCGCCACTTTTCCGAACAGTCCATTCTCCCTTCTTCCTCGACGATCTTTCTTCACCTCACCATCCGGCCGTTCTTTCGTCAATCCTCGTTTTTCCGAAAGAAAATTTAATTTAAACGTAATGCAGTACAGATTGAACTACAAACTATCGTCGATCGGAACAACGACGATATTCGCACAGGCGACGGGTTTCAAAGTCTCGTGGCCGTTGCCGACGAGGAATACGGAAAGGCGATATCGCAGGAACGTCGACGATGTTCACGAGAGCGCGGAGCTCATGTACGAGAGGTAATAAATAGTTTAATAGTCGTTGAATAATGGAAGGAATGCGCTACGAGCTGACTCGCCGAGTTGGTTACCGTCGATGAAAACCGGCGACACGGTTAAAAAAAAAAACTATATAAAAAAAAATAAATAAAGTTTTCTGGTAGGCGAGGAGACGAAGTACGAACGAGGTTCGTTGGTTTTCGATCCAACGGTTACGGTCGACTCTTCGCGCGATCGCTCGACCGAACATTGCTCGAATTGTTGGTGTGCCATTGGCGCCAATGATTTCCCAAATTTCTCTCTGCTTCACGAATCGCTGAACCGATTATTCCGTTTGCATTTTTCATTCGATCGCGATGAGGACGTAAAAGTACATTTTTCTCTCGTGCAACACGTGTTCTTTTATTTGAAGTCACAGAAGCTTTGGACAATTTGGTTCCGTGTTTTTTTTTTTTTTTGCAGTCACGGATTCGATGGAAAATCCTGCGTGGCTAAACACGTTTGTCAGGCTCTCGATTATGCCAATGGCAGAGGAGGGACGATGGCGAAGATACTTAAATTGTTATCCGAGTAAGTTGAATTGTTGAAACGAAGAGAACCGAGCTGAGGGAAACGAGAAGGAGGTTATGCCATTCGCATGCAATTTATGGATGTATTATTTTAATAAATTATAATTATTATCTACTTTTATTATTGCTATTATTATTATATCATTTGAGATATAAATTATTGATTTTTCTATAAATTGTATTCACACAAAATTAGTTATTGAATAATTATTATCATTAACAATTATTATTATCTACTCATTATTATTTTGAATATTAATAATATATCATTTAAGATATGAATCATTGATTTTTCTATAAATTGTATGTAGACGGAATTGGGAGTATGTACTTATCGTAGATGAATTGTCAATAAATTAAACACAGTCCATATACAGCCTATGTACGAGGGATTCCACATGGAATTCAAAGAAAAATAGTCAATACGACCTTTTTACTCTCATCCAGGGGCATAAATAATGCATAAATAATGCTGACAAAAATCTAAACAAATTGTCAAACATTGTTCTCATAAAGTACTTTGAGAAAAAAATAATGTCATCCCTGTCGAAGACCGGTCGGGTCAGAAGCAACCGGTTTTTCATGTGGAATCCTTCGTATCTCCGTCATACGCCGAATAAAATGTTTTTTTTTTTACTCGTAAAATCTCTCGTACACATTCCCCTATAAAAAATGCATTCGAATGATTCACAGAAAAACCCTCACAAACGATACCACCCGGAACTTCGATGCGGCGGCTTGCAAGGAGCATCATATTCGCTGTCCATTGAATCTCGTGGGCATCGATAGCTTCGTCGAACATTGACGATTGGATCACCAACACATCCTCCCGCCCCTCCCCCATCCCTCCTCCCCCACAATGTCACGACAACGAGCCAATATTTTCCCACCCTTGACATCTGTTACACATCAACGACAAGATGGTACAACACAATTTTATGCAGCATCTCGCCGGCTCATCCCAATAAAGTTATAAACATAATCCACGCTGTAAAATAATTCATCGATGCTCCACTCGCCCACCCTTCATCTCTGGCCCTCCTCGCAATTTCCCGACCCCCGGTAACTCGTCGCAACTACGCGGAAATAACGATGAGAAATTTAACAAGGCAACGTTACAGGTGCGAGCTTTCGTTCGTATTTGCAGGACCTGCGCCAACCCTGACCCAGCTTTTCATCTCGCCCATAGCTGACGATCCTCCCTCATCCCCCCACCCCCCCCCCCCCCCCCCACCCCCGGGCCATCCCCTAACCCACTCGCTATGCCCTGCCGCTGAAAACCCCGGCACTACCCCAACCCCCCGCTGGTTATCCTCCCCGCACCTGCCCACCGCCGGCTACTCTCGTTAATTTACCAACGTAATGGCCGGTATGGAAACGAAAAAAAAAATATTTGTCCCGCTCCCATGCATTACGGTACACTCTTTTTCCACTGGTTACACACGTTGCCACGGCGCAAAAGCCTGCACCTCTCGCCGAGCACGGCGAGCTCACCAACGCGCCTACAACTCTAATTCCCACGAGGCGTTTTCGCTCGATGAATCAACAAACGCGGAAGGTCTCCGGCAATTTTATTGTCAATGAATCTCGTTCGTGTAAATTATGGGGAAAAAAATACCCACACGCATACCCACGGGTGCACGCGGAGAGAAAAAATAAACGAAAAACGAAAAATTCGGTGATTGCAGCCAGGCTGGAGGTAGAAATCCCCATCGAAATTATGATCAATCGTTGTCAAAGCTTCTTGATTTTTCGTCATTTGTTTTATTTTACACCGATGCTTCCGGGAAAACCACCCTCCATCCCACGGGGGTCAATGGCCCGGTTTTATTTTCCCCGGTGCCCTGGAAAATGATGAGGGGAGAGAGAAAAAAAATAAATTTTGCGTCTATTTGAGCGTAGGAACGAGCGAACCTTGTGTGGATTCAAGCATTAGCGATGTAGAGGGAAAATAATCATGTTTTGAGTACATCGTGATGCAATGGAACGCACAAAGCGCAAACGTTGCACAGTGGCTAGACAAATGTGGAAGCTAAACGTCGCGTAGGCTCGACTTGTGTTAGGTTCTCATGAGAAAAATATTAAAGCGTTTTTTTTTCTTCGAATCAGTGATTAACCCGGTGTGCGCCGTGATGTACAGTGGACTCTAAGGGGCTGCACGACTGAAGAACGTCGTCAAAAACGGTTGCGTGAAGAAATAAAATAAAAATAAAAATCCTGCGAAAACAACTCCACGTAAAAAAACCCGGTTTCAAGAAAGCTCCTATGAGAACACTTTTATTCTGAATGATTTCTTTCTAAAATAACTCATCAACATCAACAACAACGAGTTGAAGTGGGAGTTTCAAGGTAAGAAACGAAAATGCATTGATAATGTTCTAGATAAATTTAATTACATTGTACAAAAGCAAAAATCGAATCCTCAACGATCCTAAAGACCATAAATGTCTATTTAAACCTAAAACTCAATAACCGAATCATTCTGAGCCTAAACCTAAGCCTAGAGACCGTATTATGCAAAAGTTCGTCTACCCTTTCACCATCTCTCGTTTTCGTCTTCACCTCATTATACATTTTTTTTAACGCGTCGCCATTTCATTTCTCACAAACAAACTCATCGTCCATAATCTAGAATGTTCAAAGCACCCTCTCTAATTTTTTCAACCACCTCGGGCCGATAGTTTGCTCACAATCGTAATTGGAAAACGGGGTGAAAATCACCCAGTGTGACGTTCGTGATATTATTCGGTAGCGCGACGCCGAAGGGTCAAACGATGGGTCGTGGGGTACAGTAGGACCCCTCTAATCGAAACCCTTGTAATCAAAACGCGCTGACGGAAACCCTATTCCAACATTTCTCCATCAGTCGTGATGGTATAAAGAAAATACACGAGAAAAAAGTCAGTACCGTGCGAAAATGCACCCCCTACAGTTTTAATCGGACTTTTGACGTTTATCTCTCAAAATATTGTAATCTCGGCCATATTTTGCGATACGGCATTGCTCGTAGGCATGATTCAGATCCGGAACTCCTGCAATCGCACTAGGAGACCCGATTTTTCCCGACTAAAGGGGTTCTACTGTAGTCCACATTGACAAAACTTGCCTTCGAACACGTTTCTTCCACCACGTTCCTTTTTTTTTCTCGCAAAGTGTTTAGAAACCCGTCATCCTAGACGATTCTCGTCCGTGGCATCGTCGACGGGCAAACATAACGGTTCAAACGCGTAGCCCTCGCGACTTCTCGGTTGTATCAACGAATTATCAGGCTCGCGGCGCGAGGCGTGGCGCGTTTCGCTCGGCTTTGGTTCATTTCTCCGGTACATTCGGTCGCGCGAAACCGACGACGATGAGGAAAATCTCGGAACGACGTCGTCCGACGGCCGGTGTGGCGCTTATCGTTAACGCGCGACGACTAACTCGCAAACACTCGTCTCATCCACCCGATCGTCTTCATCGTTTAACGATTTTTCAGTTAGAGAATATTCTCGATAGAATCGGCGACGACGAGATAGAAACTACCGGGACTACGAGACGCGGCGAAATGCGGATAAATCGTATTTGCGTCGAAACTTTGTTGCTCGTTGCGAATTTCGTCGTTGGATTGGCAATGGATGGAGAGAATTATCGGAGAATCAGGGCGGAGAATCGAGATTATATCGATTCGGCTGGGGAACGATCGTTGTCGCGACAGAAGAGATATTTAATATTTCCCGAAGGTAGCAACGTGCAGGTAATTGAATCAAATGGTAGATGGAAATTAATAAAATTAAGCATGATAAATTAATATTTATACGAATAATAATAATAATAATAATATACTTATGTCATAATGATAATATTATTATTATGATAAATCGTATAATTCTTCATTTAATATATTGAATTTATTATTATTAACGTTATAATAATAATAATTATTATTATTATATATAATAATTATTATATATATATTAATTATTATATAATAAGAATTATATATATATTAATTATTATATAATAATAATAATTATTATTATCTTTCTTATTTAATAATTAATATGATGCAATATAATATAATATCATCACGGCAATAATATAATTTTAATATAAAATAATAATTATTATCATCTATGCCTTTGACCGCCTTCAGATGGAATAATCATGAAAGTTATTGCATTTCAAGGCGCTACAGGGTTATTTAGATTATTCATATAATTATTATTATTCTCATTATTATCTCGAGCGATTGTATTATAATTCAATGATATAAAAAAATAATGGCAAATATTCATTTCAGTTGGTTTATTGTTTGACGATCGGTGCGCACGCTAGGGTCGGTGAGCTGGTCGTGGGATTGACAGCCGCCCTGGCTTGGGAATTGCCGAGCAAAATTGACGATAAATCGAACAATTTGTTGCACCGTCGAAGTCGTAGCGTGATTTATCCCAAGATCGAAGCTTTTTTACAATCGTGAGTGAAGGAAAATAATTTACGAAGTTACGTGATTATATTACACATTCGTTCGGTATCCAATTGCCCAGATATCTTGGAATTAAGGGGGTCTTCTCGCAAACAATCTTTTCTCTCCGTCGTTATAGTGCGGAAAATTGTTTATAGTCGAACGGCGCGTAGAGTAAAAAAAAAAAACGTAGCGAGCGAATATATCCCGGACTGCGACTGGGGTGGATTATGGAAACTCTGCCTTTCGAACGCTATAACAATCCCCCTGCGGCGTTTCGCAGAGACACAAGCATTCCCGCAAGCATCCCTAAGAACATCCTCGCGCGAGATTTCCGGCTCGACCGTCGACAAAATAAATTTTAAAGAAATTCTAAGAGAAGGAAAAAAATTAAGAGAACGACATTTCTTTTTTTTTCTCGAAGGATATAGGGAAGAGAATCCAGGGCACTTTCCGCCCAGTAAACGGCTGCCGGCGTGTATCCCCCCCCCCCCCCCCCCCCTTAAGCCCAGCCCCCATAGAAGATGCAAAAATACGACGAATTTTTTGTACGAAATATGTGGAAATAACGAGATGGAGGCCTGAGGGCTGAACCGGCTGGAAGGGAACTGTTGGGTTCGCTACTAAAGCTACTGCGTTCTTAAGGGGTACGAATACCAGAGAATGGGAAAAGAAAATTGTTCCACCGTCGGAAGAGTCAACTGATTTCCATTTGAAACTGGATTCCTGCGAAAAATAAAAATCGAAAGTTCGATTCAACATCCTCACTTGTACTTTTATTACAACGGAATTCTTCAGGCTTTATTTACGCGATTTCGCCGATTTTCGAAGGTACTCTTCTAGACGCGGTTAAAAAGAAATAAACGCATATATCGACAACGAATCCGGTCTTACCGCGAAAATCTTCTTCCCTACGTCGTTAACTTCCGCAGCGCGAGATAGATACCCGCGGAAATTCACGGAATAATTGAAGACGAATTGTTTACTCGCAGTTAATTTAACCGATAATACATTTAAATTGCATTCCACTCATCAAGCCGAAATTCCCCAGTCGCAGCGACGATGGTAATGCGAGTGCCAAGTCGTAGTTGTTGCAGGGCCCAAAACCCCATCCGGAGGGGTTCTACCAAATTAAGACTTTAATTAAAACTTTGCGTTCGCTCGCTCGCGCTTCTGACCTGCCGCACACGAATGCAACTGCAATACGTACACGCACACACGCGCGCGAACACACACGTACTTACTTTCTCATGTACCTATATACGTGTGTAAAATTCGTATCCATGCTTGGACCAACAGCGTGGGTCTTGATGGAAGATCCTGCGTGATGAGGGCCCTTTGCGAAACCGGCCAAAGGGACTCGAACAAAATTGGCAGCGGTACCTTCGTTCAAGAACTCTTCCACGCAATTTTCAAGTAAGCTCCGTTGCTTCGTTCAGACGCTCTTTTAAGATCCCACATTCATTCGCTTTACCACCCTCTCTTTTCTCCCACCCCCACCGCCCACCTTTCCGGTAAATCATTCGGGCTTCATCCTTGCCCAGTTACTCCGGTTTCTACCTATTTCTTCGGCGCTCTGCGGATTTTCCAAAGCTTTTCAATTAAACCGAGGCGTCTTATTCCCTTGGCTTTGACGTTTTCGGTCATTTTGTTTTTTTTTCTCTCTCTTCTTTTCCGCCGAAAAATTGTTGGAAAACATTTTCTCATCGCTTCGAGCTCGTGACCCGTTTTCTTTCATTCGCTTCGAAGTTATCTGGGGTTGATGGTTTTTTTGGGGGTTTTTTTTGGGGTTGTTTAGCGCTGGAGGGGAAGAGTCGGGAGATCACTGACGTGTGTGTTCGTCTGTCATGGCTGACTTTTGAGCAAACCGTGCAGTGTAGTTGCTTTGAAATTTGGCATGGAAATAGATGTCATCGGATTTACATGTTTTGTACCAGTTTTCAATTAAAAATATTCCTAGAAGAATTAAAGAGAGAGTAAATTAAGAACTTGCATTTTTTTTTTCAATTTTATGTATCACGTGAGGCAATAAAAATATTTTTCTCATAATTTTTAATTGCAAATTCGAATGATATTTTGGAAAATATGCAACAATAAAACATCCCCTCCCTTATTTCCGTAACTATCGGACCACAGAATTCGAAAAAAATCAGGGTATATAACGATTTACTTAAAATTCATGGGGTTTTTGTTTTTTTTCTCCCGAACGTGTAGATTGCAACGCGATGGTACGACGTTCGAACTGGAGGATCATCGGGACTACGATCATGCGCACGAAGCCCGGGAAGACTGTGCGAGCCTGTATCCAAACTGCCGATATTCCATCTACGATCTTGACTTTTGACGGCGATTCGACGAATCGCACCGTCGAAAATGCAATACGATGGAAAATTTGTCGCTAAAGTTGCATCGCGATGCAGCGCCGATCGCGAATTAACGAGCGGAGTCGTGGAAGCGATCCTCGATTTTATTGGTGGGGGTAGATCGTTGATCGCGGAATTATTGAGCGAGGGAGGGAGGGGGTGAAACAGAGAAATAACTCTTGTTAGGGCTGAAGATCGAAGCTTCGAATATTCAATGCTCCGACAGGTCGATAAATCGAATAAAAATGTTACGAAAATAAATATTCCAAATCGGCATGACTCCGACGATCAAAAAACATTCAATCTCCCTCGTGAGGCCTTAAATACTTTTCCAACAGGCACAAACAAATAATAAAATATTTCTCAAACATTCCAAAAATAAAAGAATCAAAAAAAAAATACATAAATAAAATAAAATCTTCAATTAATTATCATGAAACAATGAAGAGTTTCACATCTCTGCAATAATTATGAATGATTATTATATAAATAATTGTACAATGAATTTTGATATCAAATATAAATCGAAATTCGCGATCATTCCGCAATCAAAGCGTTTTAAATATATTCTCATCGAATCAACGCCCATCCTTGATTGTAAAAAATATCATTTGTGAATATTTCATCCACCACTCGTTATATCGTGTAATCATCGATGATAATTCTAAAAAAACGATATTTTTGAAAAAAAAAAGTTTGCTCGAATACGGATCAATCAGTCGTCATTGTCGTCGACCCAAGAGATTCGAGAACGATACGCGGATTCCGGTATTCGATCGATGCGATGACACTCCTGGGAGCTTTCGTTACGCGTTGCGAAGAATTGCTTCGGAATGGTTCATGGTAGAAGTTACGATCGTTGAAAACTCGCTCCCAGGAGCATTTAACGGGGTGAGAATGTTTCATTTAACACCGTTGGATTCGTGAAAGACAAGCCGACGTGTGTACGTGAGCGCTCGTGTGGTTGCGAGCGTTATTGCGCGGTGCTGTAACGAGACGTCACGGCTAACTGTAATAACTGTGGAATAACTCGGTAACGTTCAGTCGTTGTTATTTCTTCGAACGAGTCGATGCTTGCGTAAGATATTCGACATCACACGCGCATAAAATAACGCAATATAATTATAACGAATTATATTTTATATTTGTTTTTTGAAAAATTGAATAATAAAATAAATATGGTGAATGTAAAAATGATGAATTTTATTTTGGGTTTGATCGTTGTGGAATTGATCGAAGTGGCGATGGGATCGTCTGATTGTTACAATGAAAGCTCGATCGGGCGGTCGAAACGGGAAGCCGAAGGATCGAAACGATATCTCATCTTTCCTCAAGGAAGCAACGTTCAGGTTTATTTTATTTATTCTCATCGTATTCGATGGATCGAACGATAATTTTGTCGTAAACTTTATTATCAATTGAATTTAATGAACAAACTTGGAAAAATTATTTGGGATTGTTGTTCGATCGTTCGAAATATGATAAATTAATCTTTACAAACAAACTTACAAGAATAATTTATGATTATTATTCGATTACTTGAAATATAATTAATTATATTTTTCAAAAAAACTTACAAAAATGATTTGTAATTGTTATTCGATTACTTTGAATATAATAAATTGATTCTTACAAGCAAACTCACAGAAATAATTTATAACTGTTATTCGATTACTGTAAATATAATAAATCGATTCTTACAAGCAAACTCACAGAAATAATCTATAATTGTTCTTCGATCCCTCAAAATGTCATAAATAAATTTTTACAAACAAACCCGAACAAAATAATTTTTTATTGTCATTCTATTGCTCGAAATAAAATAAATCAAAAGTTAAATCCGCCGATTTGACTGATATCTTCAATTCTCTCTTCTTCATGAACAATCGTCGATTGCAGTTGGTCTACTGCATGACGATTGGGACTTACGCAAAGCCCGCCGGATTCTTCACGGTGGGTGTAACCGCGGGTCTTGCGTGGGAATTGCCCCACAGGAATACGGTGCCTTACAGAAAGCCGGCGGAGGTTTATCATCGTAGAAGCAGAAGAGAGCTGTATCGCAAGGTGGAGCTGATGTTGAGCACGTAAGTACACGCGGGCGGGGATCGAAATTTTGACTGATCAATGTTCCGACGGGCCTCAATTCCGTAAATGCAATGTTCCGAGTGTCCACGGACGAGACGGATCGATTCAAGAGATCTAAGAGATTCAAAAAAAATCCCTAAATCGTCAACGATGTAGAAGTATGCCCCTTAATACGGTCTTTGGAACGTCGAAATTGCCGCCAATACAATTCGAAGTACATGGAAAAAAATCTGGGTCGATTCGGAGACCCGCACGACACTTTTAAGGGGTGCCTCTGAGCGATTAAAATTTTCCATTTGATTAAAATTAAAATTTTCTCAGAAAAACGATCGATCGGCATATCAAGCAATCGATTTAACGCCGTTCGGGAGATTACCAAGTCGTAGTCGTGACAGTCGGAATTTCGTTATCCACGCGATAAGCCTGCTATATCCCCCCCCCCTCTCCTCCCATCTCTTTATCTCTCCTCGATCGCGCTTTTCCGTTCTTCCTGAGGACTCGTTGAAATCGTAAAGGCTTCATCCTCCCAACGCGCTACTATCGAATATACAAATGGAAATGGGCGAGCGGGAAAACGTCGTAAAAATACGAAGCCTAGGCAAATACGAAGCTCTTTTTCTAGCGAACGCGAAATAGCGCTATTTTATCGTATTAAACGAACGTCGAGTTTCATACGTAATCAATTATCAATCGTAAAAGTTGATTTAATCGTTATTACGATGATAAATATAGAACGCGCCATTAACTGCGACATTTCCGCGTAGTTCACATATATTCTGTCATACCGATTGCATTATTGGCTACAAAAATATCCTAACACAAGGCCTTCCACGTCAATTAATATCCAACTACGAAATATTCACAAACTTTAATTCCTCCACCTACTGAAATCGCAACAAAAAAAAAATAATTCAAAACCATAATTCACGTAGAAATAAAATTTTCCTTATTCAAGGATGGTTTTCAATTTTTTTCAAAGGTTGTCGGAGGTTCCAACAATGTTCCGAAGACTCAGGAATATTCTTGCGGTCGAATAAATGCCAAAAAAATAAAATCTATCAACCGAATAGGCAACGTTCAGGTTTCAGATCGTCCGAATTGACGTGGAATAGTCCATACGCGGTGTAGTACATAAAAACCGGGTGAAGAGTGTGACTCGCGGTCGAACCATTGCGACGAGAAAATGGGGGAAAGAGGGGGTGGAGGGAGAGGAGGTGGATGCGGAGAGCCACGAGGATGGTGTAGGAATATCGTCGCGAAGAATTTTTATAGCCCATGAAATCGATAGCGAGGCGAGGGCGCTTAAAGCGGCTGGATAACGCTGCGAAGAGGCATCGGGGCTTGCGGTGTCGTGCTTTTTCCCCATAGCCCGCTCGGCGAACGTCCGGTCGATGATACAAAACCTTCCCCCTCCCCCACCCACGTTTTAGTCGAGAAAGATTTTTTCGTTCTATATATATCGTTCTGTCGTTGCCTCGATACCGGATGGTTTCCTGAGAAGATATCGCTATTGAGAAGCCGAGTTTGCCACATCGACGAGTTCGCCTCGGTGATAACAGACCGATTTTTTTTTTGTGTAGGAGGAGAGTTCTTGCACGAAGAGAGGTTTCTCGAGAAAAAAAAACGAACTTCGTTTTATGCGGTAATCGTTTTTCGAGTCAAGTCGAGGTTTTGAGTCGAAGAAATTTCGATAATTATTCAAGAAAAGAAAATTACGACGTCGATTGATAATTAAGGCCTTATATTAAGCGACTACATCGATTTTCGAAGGTACTTTTCTAGACGCGGTTGAAAAAAATGACGCATATATTAATGGTGCATAATTATTGGCTTTAAAGCGGAAATTTGTGAATTTGGATAATAATTGGGGGGGGAAAAAAATTAACGACATCGATTGATAATTCAATCAATTGGTTATTTCGATGATAATTGACGATTTTTATTGTTTTTCCTGGGAAATTTTGACTCCCCTTTCTTAACTCCCCGCTACAACCCCTAATATTGTTTTCTTTTCGAACCAGGCGGGGTAAGGATGGCAGAGCTTGCGTGCGAAAAGCGCTGTGTCAGGCGGGACGACGTGACGGCAGCCTGGTTGGAAAAGGAACTTTTGTCGAAGAGATCCTGCACTCGATATTCACGCAAGTATCACTCTTGGAGGCTGCGATTCGGAAAGACGGCTGATTATCGCGTTTAGGCTGCAATCAATGTTTTTTTCTTTTCTCACCCCCAGATTGCCCGAAGGTTCTTATCACGAGGATCCGAGAACCGAGTACGAAAAAGTTCACGACGTTTCTTCCGACGACGATTGCGATGAGTTGTATCCAACGTGTCCGAAAATATTTTGAATAAAAATATTTTCAAAAAGTTGATATTACGTGGAGGAGGTATTTTTAAATTTTCATTTGCGAGCGTCTCTGCAAAGTCCTAGTTTTAAAAAAATACCATTTACAGCCGTGGATGTTTTTCGAGCTTTTTCGCGGAGTGGTATTGCTGCGTTCTCTAGTCACTGTCACTATTATGCTGCCAAGAACTCTTCATTATAACAACAAACCACAACTGTTGCAAGTACCATGTATTTATTAGGGTGTCCCACGAAAACAAAAAATATTGACAGCACTTGAATTTCAAGTATAAGTTTTAAGATAAGATTAGTAAAGAAAAAACCATAGGTGGATTGCGGAGGGTTGGATTGACAATTTAATTTGACCGATCGTGCTTTCTGTCAAAATGGCGACGATGCTCTTTTATCGCGCCAAACCGCGGCAATAGTTTTACCATAATAACGATCGACCTTACTTCCATCTCTCATCCCCGACTGAAACTTTGAAATTCCAAAAATACGGTATTAAGGGACTCCCTACTATATAGATAGCAAGTCGAATCCAATTGGAAATCCTCTTCATCATCAATATCATGTTTATCCCCTTACCTGTATCGGCAATTCTCAATATCGTTCCATTTGTACGTATTCGACGGGGGGGATGACGAGAACGAAACGGGACCGAAGAAGATATCGCGGAGGCTGTGACATCTACATACACGAGAGAATTTCTTTTACCATCGAGCATCGACGCGAGCGAGACGATGATTTATCATCGATACTTCTCAATGGCGGCAACTCTCGCGACGGTAAGCTCTTCGTCTTTATCTCCGAGAGAGCGCGGAACCGTGAGGGAGATGATAAATTCGTACTGTGCTGTGTGTCACACGTTCGGTTATCGCACGCGACATTCACCCTTCGCTCCGGCGTTATCGCAACACCCCGTGGAAGGGGTGTGGGGGTGATGGAATTTATTTAAAATCGTATTGCGAGTACGTCAGAACCTGCGGAAACTAGCGGAAAAGACAGTCGAGTCGTTTATTGAACGTGTGTGTGAGTGTTTTTTTTTTGTGTGTGGGTGGGTTACACACCGTTCGATGCTGTCTAGGGGTTGAAGTCATGTTTCGGTCCCCCGAGGCGCCATTATATCACGAGATAATGGTACTCGCTGTCCTACAGTCACGGGGTTGGGTAAGAATAGACGCAGTTTAATGGGGAAGGATGGAACAAGACGAACATATTCCAAAAAATATGGGACGAGAAGAGAAATATTTTATTTTTGACGAACGTCGAGTAATTTTGTTCATTGTTTTATTTTTATTATTAACCCTTCACCGTCAGGCTACTGAATAATATCAAGGTCTGAAAAGAAATGTCACAATGGGTGGATTCTACCTAGTCAGTTTTAAAACAGGATTGTGAGCAAACTATACGGGTCGAAGGGGTTGAAAAAATTACAGAACATGCTTCGAATATTCTGGATGATGTGAGAAAAGTTTATTTATGAGAAATAAAATGGTGACATGTTAAAAAAAATTCATACGGAGATGGATACGAAGATAAAAACCACCCTCGCAAGTTGAAACGTCTGTTGAGGGTGCATTATTTGTTACTGCAACTTGGCACTGTATTCTATGATCGATTCGTGCCTTCAACTTGCTCAGAATATTCAGCATTCGTGATAGCATTCGGGGTAGCGAAACGACGAAGGATTAATTGATTAATCGAATATTCGAGGAAATATGGGGCATCGATAAAAAATGTTTAATCCTCCCGTAACAATAATTGAACGTTCTTTTCTCCATTTATTTATTTATTCTCGTTGTAGAAATTCAGTTGTAGGTAATGTTTCCGTGAACTACTGGAGTCAACGGCTCCGCGCTGGCTCCAGCGATCTTCGTAATCGCTCTCATAACGGACTCGGGTGTGGATGCTGGGGAAAGGAGGAGGAGCTCTTATGGTATTACGCGGTCTTGTGTATTTTGTTTCACGGTCTGGCGATAATCACCTGCTCAAACACAACCTTCGCCTGCCGAGCTACACTTTTCGCTTACGCAGCCATCGTCATACGCTTTACGGAGATTGCTGTGCGTTCGGTTTGGGATTTTTTTCTCTCGTTCGTTGGATTTCTTTCTTTTTTCATTGGCTTTTCGTGAGAGCACGTAATCTCGAAGAGTCCAGTCCGTCCGCGGCGTCAACGGTCGATCGAATTTAGTCCGATAATTCGAACATGACTCTGATATTTATTTTTCACGTATTTGGAATTTTTTTGATCATCGGACGAACAATCGTCGGCGAGGATCTTCATTGTCCGATCAATGAAACGTTCGCGAGATCGGATAGATCTTTGTCACGGAAAAAAAGATCTCTCGCATTTCCCACCGGAAGTTCTTTCGTGGTAAGTTTTTTATTTTCATTCTTTTTCGAATTTATATATTATTTTTGTTGCATTATTTCGGTTTAGAATTTCTTCGCTATCGATTAAAAAACGTGGGGTTATCAAATTATTCTTATTTTTTTGGGTTGTTATTTCTTGTGATTGAACGACGAGGCGAATTAATTGGTTTCAGTCGACCCTCACTCTGTTGAAGGCCATACAGCTGAAAGAACCGAGCAATTGGAATCTTGATCTCGAGTTTGACGTAATATGGCCGATACCCAATCAAGAAAGCCTGCATCGGAGAAAACCTCACAAACGCGTCAAGAGCTTTCATCGAACCCGGCGTCACAAAAGAGACTTGTACGCTAATATTGAACTTGCCCTGATGAGGTCGGTAATCCATTCATTCTACTTTATCGAGCTGTTTTTATTGTTTTTGGGGGCTTTTTTCTTGCTATTCTCTCCGCAATAACAATCGGCTTTTAACGGATGTATCAAACTTGTTGATATTTATTTTCGAAAAACGAATTTTTCTTAGCCAAGGCTTGCCGGGGAAGGAATGTGTGCTTCGGACGATTTGCGAAGCGAGCGATTATTTGAATCTACCTGGAGTTTCATTCCTCGACGATATTTTGCGAGTTATTCTGAGGTTAGTCAGTTTTTTTTTCTTTGATCTTTTTTCTCCCCTGTCTTACAATTATTGGTTTAGTGGGGCAATTAATTTTCTTTCCATCTGAAAATGATGTAAACAATTGAATTATTTATATAATTAATGATTTATTATTATTATTATTATTATTATTATTATTATTATTTTTTTTTTAGGCATGACGATGGCAAATACAATTTGGACCATTACGACGTGGCTTATCGCAAGAAATCGAACTGCGATCAAGAATATCCATGTCCCATTTCCATATTAGATTTGTTGTACAATTTTCAATCACAATCGTTCGTTCAATAATCGAATAATCGTTTCGAGCATCCAAATCATTCTTTTCTCCAATCCTCCCCTACCCCCCTTTTCTGCTACACGTCAACGGTCTCCGTAAGAGCTCGGCAAGACGTTAACGAATACGGTTTTCCGTGCTTTTGTCTCGAAAGCTCATGCCGCATCCGTAATACCACGCGAGAGTTTGCGCGAATGCGTGACACAGGGTCGTCGATATGGGATTTACGAAGGCGGGGTGGAGGAAGTGGAGGAGGAGGGGAGAAGCCAAAACGAAAGGATGGTGGAAAATTAGGTCGAGCCGCGGAGCTTGCGAGTCACCCTCGGGATTTACGGTTATCCAACAGTCGAGACAATGGAAATCACGGTTTACAACGTGTGGCTTGTGATTCCAACCCCTCCCTCCCTCCGCCACCCCCCTCGTCGCCGACCACCGCTCAACCGCGAATACATAATGCAAAGATATTTGCAGTTGGACAACTTTCCTTGCGGTGCAACCGTTTCCATCCTACTCCGTGCGTCTCGCGATTGCAGACAAAGAAAACGCAGGTCGGAATAATATCAATATTTGGATGGTTGGATTTCAACGGTATCTCTTGGAAACAATGGATTACACCGCGAATTATTCATTCGCGTTCTGGCAATTGACGTAAGAACGAAGGGGTTGCGTTTTCGAACGTTTTCCAATGCGAAGAAAAATTTGAAAGAGAGGAAAGAATGAAAAGAAATTTATCGATGTTATGAATTAATTGCGTGGGAAAGTTTTGATCTTGTCGTTGTGATGGTTGGGTCGGAAACGATGTTTGAGAGACTTTGACTGTTGATTGATGGCGAAGATTCGGGTAAATTCTCGGGGAAGCAACCGTATTATTTTGGAAACGATGAATTACCGCGTGAATTATTCATTTTCGTTCTGTCGATCAATGTGAGAACGAAGGACTTGCGTTTGCCAACATATTTGAATGCAAGAAAAAAACATTGAAAGAAAGAGAAAAGTGAAAATGAACGTATTGAAGAAATACTTCAAGCTATCAATATATATATTGATATATTATATATATATATTAGGATATATATATCCTCATGGCCATCTGCCGACAATTTATAGACAAACTTATAATTTATATCGAGATCCCGAAAAAAAAAAATAATAATAATAATAATAATAATAATAATAATAATGATAATAATAATAATAATAATAATAATAATAATAATAATAATAATAGTAATAATAATAATAGTTATTATTATTATTATTATTATAAGAAAAAATAATAATAATAATAATAATAATAATAATAATAATAAATAATAATAATAATAATAATAATAATAATAATAATAATAATAATAATAATAACAATAATAATAATAATAATAATAATAATAATAATAATAATAATAATAATAATAATAATAATAATAATAATAATAATAATAATAATAATAATAATAAAATTCATCATCCCAATAATTAAATTAATGATGTATAGATAAATACATACATAAATCTTAGTCTGGCGGCATTATATATTATTACTATTACAAACATACAGTCCGTATAGAGAATATCGATGTCCAATTCCATAAATATCTAACTATATATTTCTGTATGCCAAATTTCATCTCAACAGCTACACAAACGAAAAAACAAATGTCTCTCACTACACCAACTCCTAGCAGTGATAACGTATTTGTCCTCTTATTCTCTAAAATGATCCGTAAACACTCGAAATAAAAAGCACTTAAAAATTCAGCATCCCTCCCGACCGGTCATTCGTTCTCTGCGATTTCCTCGCCCTTCCGTTATTCAAACAATCGACCGGCAAAGCCTTGACGAGGTGTCGTCGCATAAACAGTTTGGCGAGTAATTAACGGAAGAGTGTTGTTGCCCGCCTTCGTTTCGACGAACGCTCGAGCCGCGAGTCGTCTCGCTAATTGTTCGGGCAAACACTCCTGGACCGAAGAATCTCGGAAAGATGTTAATGCCCTCGACAATCTCGCTCGGTCTTTTCGAAACCGTGGCCGTAACGCGATATCAGTTCGCTCGCTGCATCGTCCACCCACCGGTCTGCGTTTTTTCTCCTTCATCCAACGTCCACTCGTTGAAAAATATCCGCATTTAACAGGTAAATAAATCATAAATTCATAAATAAATAAATAGACGAAAAGAAAAAAAAACTAATGAAACGTCAGAACTGTCCAAAAGCAAACGCGCGAGATCCGACGTGAAGGACGTTTCACTGGAAAGAAATAGAGAGAAGAAAAAAAACAATGTCTTAAGCATTTCTCGTTTCGTATAACTTTTGCCGTTTAATTCCAATGCATATTCATTACACGCGGCTCAGGCTTTTCGTGTTTTTTTTTTTTTTTTTTTTTTGGTACTTTGTTTCTCGCTTTAGGCTCGTTCGGTTGGGTTGCTCGCAAGTTTTTCCGTCATTTTCCGCCGTGCGCTCGTCGCGAATGTTGGCAAACGTCATTAATTGAGATCGCTTGTGCCAGACGAGACGAGGGAGAGAGAGAGAGAGAGAGAAAGAGAGAGAGAGAGAGAGAGAGAGAGAGAGAGAGAGAGAGAAGAGAGAGAGAGAGAGAGAGAGAGAGAGAGAGAGAGAGAGAGAGAGCGAGAAAGAGAAAGAGAAAGAGAAAGAGAGTGTGAATTTTATTTCACCAATTTTTGCTATCAGTCAAAGCTCTAAAAAAAAACATGTTTATGGGGAGAATCATCCCACGTAACCAGATTGTGAGCCTTTAATGTCAATGCCCTTAAAATCAATCAATCAAAAAATAAAAATTAAGAGAGATCAATGATCTCTCTTCACTATCTTATAGATCCTACGACCCCATCAATTTTTGAGGATCCAGGATAGGACGGAAATCATCTAAAAAAATGTCGAACGTTGTTGTCATCAAGTACATGAAGGGGGGAAAAATGTTCTAAATAGTAGACTGGTCGGCTCAAAATTTGCCGGTTTCATGCTAATCCCTAAATAGAAATGAGATAGGTTTATTTACCTTTATTTCGATCATACGAACTTCGGCTAAGCTCCGACAGCTCGCATTGCCTCGCCGTTGATAAGAAGAGTGAAGAATATAATGAAGAACAATACGCATTGTCGTGCGTACACTCGAGAACATTGCGATAATAATGTTCCGGTTGTCGACGTACCAAACAGCGAGAAAACAACGGTCGGCGAGTATCGAATCTCTATCATCGATCATCTTATTTCTCCGAGGTTTATCCGGTACTCGACGATCTCCAAAGCTCCCTCGCCGTCTCGATCCGCGCTCGGGAGAACTAACAATTTCCTGTTTCCTAAAGAGCTTATCGAAGTGAGTTACGAGATATTTCCACCGGCGCTCTCGATCTTGGCCCGGGCCGTGCAGCTCACGGCCACAGAGCCGAGGATCGATGTTGCGTCTCCAGCAGGAAGTTTCATCTGCGGTGACACGGCCGACGTACAAATGTTCAATAAAGGACGAATAAGATCGGTGGAGGAAGCACAAAGCGAGACGTCACGTTGAAATTTTTCGTTTATTCATTTTCTACGTATTCATTTATTTGTTTATGAATTTGAGTTATTTATGTATTTATTTATTCATTTATTTATTTATTCAATTACTTATTTATTTAATTACTTATTTATCCATTTATTTATTTATTCATTCATTCATTCATTCATTCATTCATTCATTCATTCATTCATTCATTCATTCATTCATTCATTCATTCATTCATTCATTCATTCATTCATTCATTCATTCATTCATCCATTCATTCATTCATTCATTCATTCATTCATTCATTCATTCATTCATTCATTCATTCATTCATTCATTCATTCATTCATTCATTCATTCATTCATTCATTCATTCATTCATTCATTCATTCATTCATTCATTCATTCATTCATTCATTCATTCATTCATTCATTCATTCATTCATTCATTCATTCATTCATTCATTCATTCATTCATTCATTCATTCATTCATTCATTCATTCATTCATTCATTCATTCATTCATTCATTCATTCATTCATTCATTCATTCATTCATTCATTCATTCATTCATTCATTCATTCATTCATTCATTCATTCATTCATTCATTCATTCATTCATTCATTCATTCATTCATTCATTCATTCATTCATTCATTCATTCATTCATTCATTCATTCATTCATTCATTCATTCATTCATTCATTCATTCATTCATTCATTCATTCATTCATTCATTCATTCATTCATTCATTCATTCATTCATTCATTCATTCATTCATTCATTCATTCATTCATTCATTCATTCATTCATTCATTCATTCATTCATTCATTCATTCATTCATTCATTCATTCATTCATTCATTCATTCATTCATTCATTCATTCATTCATTCATTCATTCATTCATTCATTCATTCATTCATTCATTCATTCATTCATTCATTCATTCATTCATTCATTCATTCATTCATTCATTCATTCATTCATTCATTCATTCATTCATTCATTCATTCATTCATTCATTCATTCATTCATTCATTCATTCATTCATTCATTCATTCATTCATTCATTCATTCATTCATTCATTCATTCATTCATTCATTCATTCATTCATTCATTCATTCATTCATTCATTCATTCATTCATTCATTCATTCATTCATTCATTCATTCATTCATTCATTCATTCATTCATTCATTCATTCATTCATTCATTCATTCATTCATTCATTCATTCATTCATTCATTCATTCATTCATTCATTCATTCATTCATTCATTCATTCATTCATTCATTCATTCATTCATTCATTCATTCATTCATTCATTCATTCATTCATTCATTCATTCATTCATTCATTCATTCATTCATTCATTCATTCATTCATTCATTCATTCATTCATTCATTCATTCATTCATTCATTCATTCATTCATTCATTCATTCATTCATTCATTCATTCATTCATTCATTCATTCATTCATTCATTCATTCATTCATTCATTCATTCATTCATTCATTCATTCATTCATTCATTCATTCATTCATTCATTCATTCATTCATTCATTCATTCATTCATTCATTCATTCATTCATTCATTCATTCATTCATTCATTCATTCATTCATTCATTCATTCATTCATTCATTCATTCATTCATTCATTCATTCATTCATTCATTCATTCATTCATTCATTCATTCATTCATTCATTCATTCATTCATTCATTCATTCATTCATTCATTCATTCATTCATTCATTCATTCATTCATTCATTCATTCATTCATTCATTCATTCATTCATTCATTCATTCATTCATTCATTCATTCATTCATTCATTCATTCATTCATTCATTCATTCATTCATTCATTCATTCATTCATTCATTCATTCATTCATTCATTCATTCATTCATTCATTCATTCATTCATTCATTCATTCATTCATTCATTCATTCATTCATTCATTCATTCATTCATTCATTCATTCATTCATTCATTCATTCATTCATTCATTCATTCATTCATTCATTCATTCATTCATTCATTCATTCATTCATTCATTCATTCATTCATTCATTCATTCATTCATTCATTCATTCATTCATTCATTCATTCATTCATTCATTCATTCATTCATTCATTCATTCATTCATTCATTCATTCATTCATTCATTCATTCATTCATTCATTCATTCATTCATTCATTCATTCATTCATTCATTCATTCATTCATTCATTCATTCATTCATTCATTCATTCATTCATTCATTCATTCATTCATTCATTCATTCATTCATTCATTCATTCATTCATTCATTCATTCATTCATTCATTCATTCATTCATTCATTCATTCATTCATTCATTCATTCATTCATTCATTCATTCATTCATTCATTCATTCATTCATTCATTCATTCATTCATTCATTCATTCATTCATTCATTCATTCATTCATTCATTCATTCATTCATTCATTCATTCATTCATTCATTCATTCATTCATTCATTTATTTATTTATTTATTTATTTATTTATTTATTTATTTATTTATTTATTTATTTATTTATTTATTTATTTATTTATTTATTTATTTATTTATTTATTTATTTATTTATTTATTTATTTATTTATTTATTTATTTATTTATTTATTTATTTATTTATTTATTTATTTATTTATTTATTTATTTATTTATTTATTTATTTATTTATTTATTTATTTATTTATTTATTTATTTATTTATTTATTTATTTATTTATTTATTTATTTATTTATTTATTTATTTATTTATTTATTTATTTATTTATTTATTTATTTATTTATTTATTTATTTATTTATTTATTTATTTATTTATTTATTTATTTATTTATTTATTTATTTATTTATTTATTTATTTATTTATTTATTTATTTATTTATTTATTTATTTATTTATTTATTTATTTATTTATTTATTTATTTATTTATTTATTTATTTATTTATTTATTTATTTATTTATTTATTTATTTATTTATTTATTTGAAGACTCAAAGAATATTTTAGTGTTGACTTAGGGCATAACTTTTGGCGCTAGGGGTCGTAGAGGACCCCCTTGCGGCTATCATCAATTTCTATTGAAGTGTGAGTCAATTTTTTTTTCATTTTTGTTAATTTTTGGACTCTCTGATAGGTCCTACAAGATTTCGTCTGGATTATCACTTCGCTGCTATTCCACGTACGGTAGGAATAACGAATACGGCGATGGTCGAACGGTGAACCGGAAAATCGAACGTCGCAACGTCGCACAGTCGCTATAGCGCGAATCGATGAATCGCGAAACGACCATCGTGAGATTTAACAATCAAAAACACGAAACTATCCGCCACGATGAGCCATTCCCGTCGAGTCTCGACGATCTTAATCTTCTGCTACGTCCTGTCCGCGACTTCCGGCGATAACGATGGCGGACAACAAAGAAGTTTATCCAGAAAAAAACGTTACGTCGTATTTCCCGAGGGTTCGAGTTTTTCCGTGAGTAATAATTATTTTTCTTATTGTCGAGAAGTTGAAAAAACACAGACGTATATAATTTCTACAGTTCAATATATACGTATTAAAATAACGAAACGTTTTTTGGATATTCAATCGTTTTTGAATTTTCCAAAAATGTCGATTACCACTCGAGCTTCCGCAGATTACGAGTCATTGATCGAAAATAATTATATCCCCCTTAATTATAAACCCTTAAAAACATTCTTCACCATCGCCGAGAATTTCGAAATTTCCTCCATCCAACTTTCGAAACGTCCGTCGTCAAAAACGAAAGAATAAAAAAGACCAAACAACCAAAAAAAATAAAAATAACCAAAAATGTGAGGAAAATTCGAAACAGACGTCTGAATTATTCGCGAGCTTCCGGAAATTCGACCAATCAATTAATCCCTCGCGTACGACAAAAAGTCGCGGAAGAAACTCCCTCCATTGTCAACTTTTTGATTTTATCGTCGTATACGATTCGGATTGCGCGTTACGGGGGGTGGATAAAAATAAAAACCAAAGGTATTTATGCCGCCGCGATCGCTGCACCGGAAGTCACGTGCCGTCGGGGTCCGCGGCCATGGACGAACATTCAAAAAGCAATTATCGCGATACAATAAACAGCCGAGGTAAATACATGCGAATTAAAAGTAGCTACGACATTTTTTTTTTTTCGAAGTGGGGGACGACGACGGTGCTAAGTTTGCTGGGCTATTGCCAGCCCCGTACGAACGTGGGCTTCGTGCCCAGCTTCCGCAAATATCTCGCTTTGTTCGGAGAAGTTTCGAACGCCCACCGTCACACCCTTTCCTCCTCCCCCCCCTCCCCCCTGCGACGACGAGGGAGCTTAATGCGGTGGGGACGATGCATATATTTCGTGCCAGACTACTACTGTGCGATTAAAATATTCTTCTTGTTTCCCTTTGCTTTGTTTGTTGCTCTTTTTATTTGTTTTACGTTATTTCTTCCTTGGGGCGGGGGGGGGGGGGGGGGGGGGGGGGGGGCTGTGTGACGGTGAAAAAGATTGTTATCGAAATTTTCGTGACAACGCGCTTGAATTTTGACGGAACGTTTGGAATTGATCGTAAGTTAGCTTCTTTTTTTATTTTTATTTTTTTGACGGAGTAAATGTGATGGTGACGATGATAAGAACAATTATTGGTTATTGTTGAACATTCTAATACAGCATTATCATGAAATCGTTATTTCTTTTAATAACGATAATAATTTTTTCGATAATAATATCTAAATAATATTTTTATTAGGAATAATAATAATAGTAAAAACGACATGATAATGACTACATTTTTATTATTATTGTTATTGAGAGAAATAGGAATATTATTATAAATTCTATTATTTTATTGTAATAGAATAATAATAATAATATTATTATCATTTCTAATGAAAATATTATTTTGACGGAACGTTCGGAAGTGATCGTAAGAGGGCTTTTTTTTTTAATTTTTTTACGGAAATATCCGAATAATTTTGGTTTATTGTTACGTATCTTTGTAACAAAATATCTTTGTATCGAGTCTATCAGAGAACGCCGAGTATGATAGAACGGCGTAGAGTCAAATTCAAGCGTCAGCGATCAATCATGCAGATATGATCGATGGACGCTTTTTTTTCTTTTTTTTTCACCTACGAGCCACTAAAAACTTTGGCACGTAGATGTTTTATTAAATCGAACCAGCTTTTATATCGATTTCGCGGACTATTGTTGTTCGGTGCGTTGGTTCACGAGGCTGAAACATCGATAAGTTTTATCCGGTGAATAAATTGGTTTTTCAATCCTTCCCCGGTCGCCCGATTATTCTCGTTGATAAGATTAAAACGCGATCCAAAACGGAGACCCTCGAAATAACCCAAATAAAGCGACGTGGAGTGGAGCCTCGATTTTCTTCATTGTAAACAAATGTAATAAATTCATTAATTGAAAAAAAATTGCCAAATCCATTCAAACCAGATCGCTCTCTGCATGACCGTACATACGCTGACTCCGGACAATATATTCACGGAGGGCGTTAATTGGGGAATATCTTACGATCTTCCGAACGAGAGCAAACCGGCTTTGGAACCTTTCTTGGAGCTGCGAAAGGATCCTCCGAGACCCGGCAAGTACGATCCGAACTCGGAAAAAATAAAGTACGCGAAACATCCGGACAAATGGAACTACGACAAGTATTACCAAACCCAGACGTATCCCGTCTCTGGCGGAAAAAAATATTACAAACCGGATTACAACTACATACGCAGACGACACAGACGAGAACTTTATAACAAGCTCGAGGTTGTAATGAACGCGTAAGTTTATTCTAAGTTTATTCTATTCTTATTATTATTATTATTATTATTATTATAGTTATTATTATTAGTATTATGTTATTGTTATTATTGTTATTATTATTATTATTATTATTATTATTATTATTATTATTATTATTATTATTATTATTATAATTATTATTATTGGAAATAATAATAATAATATAATAAAATTCTATAGAATAATAACATTTAAAATAAAATTGTTATTTCTTATAATAACCATAATAATGTTTTCCCTAATAATATCTAAATAATATTTTTATTAGAAATAATAATAATAGTAAAAAGACATAATAATAACTACTCTATTATTATTATTATTAAGAGAAATAGCAATATTATTATAAATACTATTATTTTATTATTATTATTATTATTATTATTATTATTATTATTATTAAGAGAAATAGCAATATTATTATAAATACTATTATTTTATTATAATAGAATAATAATAATATTATTATTATCGTTCCTAACAAAAATATTATTTCGATATTATAAAGTGAAAAATTATGACTACTATTAATATTATCATTCTCTCATGTTCGAAACTTCGATATGCTCCCGTATTTTTATTAGAAATAATAATATTATTATTATCATTTCTAATAAAATTGTTACTTGAATATTGTACAGGAAAAATTATTACTATTATTAATATTATCATTCTCTTATGTTCGAAACTTCGATGGGCTTCCGTATTTTTATTAGCACGTAACGAATTGTCGTCGTTCGTGGTTGAACGAAAAAATTGTGAAAAAGTCAATCTTTCTTGGCACTCGGCCTCGACGATCCGGCATATCTGAACGGAAAAAAATTGCGCCCTCGATTCCGGGCGGCAGAGTGGATTATGTTCCACGGAATAATCGTGGAACAAAGGCGCACTTACTGGACCGTATAAATTTGGTTATGGCCGGAAGTGCGGACCGCACTGGGACCGGAGCCGGCGATGCAGCGAAAACTATTTTCCTTGGCCGTTGGTCCGCGAAATCCGAATAAATGGTTCGCCTCATCGGGGAAAAAATCTCGCAACCTTCGGAAAAAAAATTGTTTTTTGTCGGTCTCATTACAAAACAATCCGGCTGTAAAATCGATGATTTCGACGCGTTTGGGGATTATTTTTTCTACCCACAGAAAATTCCGGTTTCGCGATCGTGAATTTATTGTTTTCTGAACAGAGAAATAAATAAAAGAATAAACAAATTAATCAAAAAAATATATAAATAAATGATCCAAGGCCCTAAAAACGTTTTTTTTTTCACCTTCGCTTCGTTCGAAGTTTTGAACAAAATTTTTTTTTCTTCTCGTTAGCGCTTTTTTACTTTTTTACCTTGGATCGTAGCGACGATGGAAGGCAATGGGAGCCCGACGGTCGACTTCCAAGACTCTTCAACAACTATTCCCCGTTCTTTCCGCCCCCTCCCGTTTTCTATCGAGCTTTCCCCGAAAGCTTCATTAATTTCGCATACTTTGCGAGTCTATGAGCTTTTTTACTGCGCTTATTAGAAATGGAATTCAAGCTGATCCAACGTCCAACCTTTTTTCCACGACATTTATAACCATATTGGTAAATAAATATGTATCTTTAACCCTCACACCACCCATAGAATTATTTTCATCCTCTTTTCGTATTAGGAAATATTTTTTTCCAAAAATTTTTTTCTTAAAATGAATTTTTGTTATACATGTAAATAATTCCAATCGCACGTTTCATTAACATCAATTGATTCAACAATGTTCAAAGTATATTTAAGAATTTTCCCAACCCGATCGCACCGATCAATTCAAAATGGCGGACGTTCAAAGTTCGTACATTACACAAAATCACGCAACGCGATAATCCCCAAATGCGGATAAAATTGTTATGTTTTCGTGGTAATACGTGGAAATAACGCGAGTGATTTCCATAAAACGAGGGTTGAAACCCGCTTCGACGATGACGTTCGTTCGCGGTAGATTTTTCCACCCCCGATTCTCCCCTCCGGGGGAGAATGGAGTCGAATTATGTATAATGGTCTCACATTTATCCGTATCTCGGACGTTGCCGTCGATCGACTGGCCTTTTTCTCGCGTCCGCTCCAAAG
>OZ020176.1:7313678-7364593 GCA_963971145.1 Sussaba pulchella
TTCAATTTTGTTTTATTTAAATTTTTTAAATGTATGAGCTTCGTTGTCCGAACTATTACGCACCGCACTCGCGAATCCCCAATACGATTGTAAAAAATGTAAAATAACCCTCCATCGAGCAATAAAAAAAAAAGAAAAAGAAATCATCGTCCCCCGAAGTTCGCCACATCCACTGCCATATTTGTATTTCATCCCTGGCCAGCTTCTTTCCTCCGCAAAAATCCGTCGGTCTTTCATCTCGTTCGCGCTACCAGACAAAAGATATTTCTTAGGCAAATTTTCTTCTTAAAAAGTTCGCGGCAGCAGGGTACACTTCGAGTGCTTGTCGCAGCGACTCGCTACGGGGCTGATGGCGGAGGGTGGAGAAGGAACGGTCGGTGGATGGCGTGTTGACCGTGGAACGAGTCAATACGGCCGCTTTATACGTTCCCCGCCAACTTTTCACCGGAGTTTCGGAACGAACGTCGAATAGGCCAGTAGCAGTAGCGCTATAACTTTTAACGGCAAAGTAAGAAAAAAAACTAAGGGATAAAACCAAAAAAAACAAAAAAAAAGAGATGGAAAAAGTAAAGAGCGAACTGGTCCATTCGAGTCTCCGACGTAGAGCCAGATCTCTCCTCCCCCGCGGTCTGAATTCGAAACTGGACGTAGCTGCCACGTTCTTCCGCTGCTCTCCGGCGTAATGTTCGATTTTAAGTTAATTCGATGTAAAAAAAAAGTTTGGAGCGCAAACGTTGAGACGGGGAGAGAGATAGAGGGAGAGAGAAAGAGGGAGGGAGAGAGAAAGAGAGAGAGCACTCTCGTCGTGTTTCCCGGGGGTTTCCGTGGCCGCCGTAACCGCGTCGCCTTGGCATGACATAATATTCCGTCGTTTATTAGCTTTTACGATCGACTCGAGAACCTCGTATACGTTTTATCCGCCTCCATGGGGGATGATACGACGTACAATATTTATCCATCTTTTCTCATTTACTGCCAAGCGGCCTTGTAAAGATGACTTGGGTGGGATAGAAGGTGATAAATAAGAAAATTAAAGTATATAAAGAAGTGGCAACGTTGAGACGTTGATGGGGATCGAAATTCCGACTGAGAGATGTTTCGACGGTTCGAAAATGCGAAAAAACATTGCTTCGAACGTCTCGGCTTTGCGTCGATGATGTTTCGAAGGGCATACTTTGACGTACATCGAATGGTTGACATTACGGAGCGTTCGATTTACCCGACGGATCAAAATTCCGAAAAACGCAACTGTGCTACTATACCTATATACAGGGTGTCTCATTTCAATGTACAACTTACGTTTTCAGGGAAATACGGGTCAAGTTGAAAAAAAGTTTGAGTACAATTTGTAGGGTTTGACACCCGAAAAAGAGAACTTTTTATTCCATTTCAAAATGGCGGCGCTATGGCGGACATATTTTTAAAAAATGGCCACCAAAAAATGAAAAGTCACGATTATCAATTGAATATATTTAATGCCTTCGGAATGATGATAACGAAGTAAAGAAAATATTCTTGAATCTTCCGCTTCTACTTGAATATCGGGCAGTTTTCGGTACGGACAGACATTCTCGATCAAAGATCGTGCATCGATGGAATTGGAGTCTCCCGATTTCTCAAAGATCTTTGACCCGTGCGGGCGTTACGTGAGGTTGGCTCTTTATTCTCTCAGGCTATCATTGTTATTCCGCATTGAGTGTCATGCAACGACGAGTGGCTTTCCGTGTCCCTCGATAATGCGCGTACGAGACGATGCCTGCACGGATTCGTTGCGTCGAGTGAATCTGGGACGAAAGAAGATCTCCGCAAAGATACGCAAAATATTCCACGTTGACTCGATCCTCAGAAATGTATATTATTTCCATTATCCTAATTGAAAGTATAATTTAGACAGAAACATTGAATTTTCGGGTTCTCAATTGACGCAATGTCCACGAATATGTTTATTTCGATGGCATTCAAGACAGAGAGATATTTATTTAGAAATCCTTATTTATTGGTCGGTTGCGAAAAATTCCGGAACGAGTTGACACGGAGTTTGCGGACACGGCATTGGGTTGAGGTTGAGATCGAATTTGGCTCTCGTATACGTTTGATAAATAATACGCGCTACGTCAAAATATAATTCGTACTATGTATGCATGAAAAGATTCGGTCGAGAGAAGTAAAGGCAAAATTGGGGATGCTGGGAAAGGAGGTCGAAAGCTCGGGGAAGATGAAGAATCTGGAAGATCATTCCGTGGAACTGCGCGAAACGGACATTGGTCCATGAATTCGTTTGTGGGCGTGTATATGTACGTAATATGGATATGCGTATATTTATTACGGTAGATCCGAAAATATTTGCACGAGCTGTGAAACGTGTATGCCCAACGGGTTACCGAATGTGTCAACCGACACAGAGCGAAATATGCGAGGATTCGAGATGAGAAATATTCTCACAGATGCGATAAGACGCGAAATAAGCACAAAAAAAAAAGAAAGAAATTAGCTAGATTAAATTGATTACTCGCAAATCACTTGATTGAATTTCATCCAATAAAATAGACGATTAAGTTAAAATTTAATATCTAAAATAGAACAACCCACCGAGTATCCTAATCTGAAAACAAAATTGAGACGTAATATTCTGATTATAGAATATTTAACGTAATAACAAAAAAATGGCGCAGCCTTAGATAACGAAAAAAAAAAATGATTTTAATTCACTCGATCGCTCGAAATTAACTTGATTAATTATTCAGGTTATCTGAAAGTACCTTCAAAAATCGGCGAAATCGCGTATATGAGGCCTTGAGGGGACGAGTCACTGTAAAATTTTGAACATACATTTTTCGCGAAGCTTCTTAGCTCCCCCATAGATTCTCACCGTCCTTCACACCCTCCCTCACCGTTCCTTGCATAAAATCCACGAATTGTCGCGCAAGCCATGGACTTTTCACCGGAAACTCTAAGGGTTTTTCCACCGGGAAGGCAACCGGCTCGATGGATAACTTTCGTGAACCGCGGATGGCCCGGTTTTCCCGAAACTGTGCGAATCGAGGGCAAAAAGAAAAAGTTTTTTTTCGCGATAAACGTTATAGCGAGCGAAGCTTGACACTAGGTCCGGTTTCGAATATGTTTGCACGGGTCAAGCTCGACCCACCCCCACGTCTAAAACGAGTCACCGGTGTGAATCCATTTGAATATTTTTACTTTCGTTCGTCGCACGGCCTAGCGTGGCAAAAAGTCGCTGAAATTTTAATCAAACCACCCAATATATAGATATATATATATATATATAGATATACGGTAGACCGCGTGACAGTTCGCCATACGAAATTTCTACTTTGAATTGGCAATCTTCCAATAATCCAAATACGTGTTCGTAGAAGCTTTTGTGAAAGATTCCGGCACAAGCGGTTTCGATACGTCATATAATTTTTTTCTCCCATTTTTTCATTCATTTCTTCTTCTTTTTTTTTTCGCTTCCACTTTCGTACAGCGAACGTGATAAAGAAAGTGCCGGGATAAAAAGAAAATTCCAGCCGACGCCCAACTGAGATTTCACCGGCGAGTATCCTCGATCGAAGGATGAACCGGTTCGTGTAACTCACAGGATCTTCGTATTTTCTTCTTTTACTCCCGTTTGCGTGTATTTTTTATTTTTTTCGAACCTTTTTTCGCTTCTTCCTTTTAGTTTCGACGTTTTTCGTCGCTTTGCCCATCGCGTTTCTTCTTTCCACCGGGAATCGGCACGGTTTCGCTTCGATGGCTTTACCGTGTAAGGGAGTACGGGGTTTCGTACGAACGAAGAGGAAGATGGAGGACACTCACGAATCAGCCTCGTTTCTCGACCTTTGGCCGGCGGGACGATGCAGCTTTTCGAAAGCTCCCCCCCCCCCCCCCCCCCGTTCTTCGTCGCCCCGCCGCTCGTTTCAGCCCTCGCGTACGGATGGGGAAGGGCGAAAAGGAAGGTTGGTTCTACCTTCCGGGCGACGAAGACGGGTAATGCCGCAACAGCGGAGAAGAGAGAACCAGACGAAGCCCGAGAAGAAGGAGGATGAGGATGAAATCCGCTTCCTCGGGTTACGTCGGAAGCTCCTTGATTGGGGTAGCGGATATATATTCTCAACAATCACTCGCGGGTAGGTGTATCGGTGCAATGAGAGGGCGGGGGGAGGCGACGGGAGGCTTCTTCGGCAACTTCATTGACCTTTGCGACGTCGAATGTAGCGCATGGAGTAGTCGCGTCGCGGTATCACGTATGAGAATACTTTTTCTTCGACCATGGGTGCCCCGTAATTGCCACGAGACTCGTTGGAGATGCTTTATTTAGAGTTATTGTTGACGTGAACGGTCTCACGGGGGTTCGGAGGACCTCGAGAGACTCATTTTGATTTTTGTGGAGCTTGGCGAAGCGATATAGTTTGGAGAATAGTTCGAGTTGTTTGAATGATTCGATGAAATATTTTTATTGATTAATTCTGTGAGTGAGTCGTGGTGTCGATTAGACCCAAGAGGAAAATTTGAGGGATTTGGGGGATTTGTTCCTTGTTTATTTTTATTTTTAGAATGAATCAGTTCCGAAAACTTCGAGTTTTAACATTTTTGTGTGAAGAAGAAATCGTGAGGTTCATTCATGAATTTTTCCGGAATTTGAGGATGGCATTTGCTATTTATTTAACCATCGACAGCCAAACTTGGACGACATTTTTTTTTTTAATTTCTTTTTTTCAACTACGTTAAAATTATTATTATTTGGAGGAAACCAATTGGTGCTGATTCTTGAAAACTCGACGAATATCTTAACCTTTTTTACATTTGAAAATCACGAAAACCCCGACTTAGAGTACAACTTTTATCACCTGGGGTCGACAATGACCCACGTTGCCATCGCACAATCCCCCCGAAGTGACCTTCGAGGGTTGAGAATAATTTTGCGGACGTAGAAAAAAATCTAACCGCTGAAAAGAATATTTTATTATCGTACTTACGTTTCGTGGAGATCACAAACTGCGGTTGTCCCCGTCTGCGATGATTAATCAGCGTCAAAATGCAACGAAGAAGCACGAATACGTGGTCCGGGTATCTGACAAAATTTTGAAACCAATGAGAAGAAATACAGACGCGCAGAATCGTCGATTATTTCTCCCTCCGAGTTCCATCGAAGCGAGCAGCGCGATGTTATTTAATTCCGTGATACCCGGAATTTCACAAACAATTGTGATATCGTGGTGGAAACGTCTATAGACGTCAGATATCAAAGAGATTCGAGAAGTTTTGTCCGAAGATTTCCTCGACTCTTCGACGTTTTGTCCAAACGTTGGCAGAATAAAGCCGAAAAACCATGGAACGCCTTTGTAGGAGGAATTCAATGCATTCCAGATTCCGAGGCTGAATGGAAATACGACCAACCCCTTTTTTTCCATGTGTTTTTTTTTTTTACAAAAATAAAGAAAGAAATATTGAAAGCAGGATGCATTCGCTCTCACTCGTTCTCCCACGCTTTTTCCCCGTCAAAATCTTCCCAATTTCGCTCGTCTTTTCCTTCTTTCCTCATTTTTTCACCCCCTCGTTCTTCCCATTCTCGCTAGCTCGCGAACGTGCAGCCCCAAACGCCCTCTACTTTTTTTTTCCTCACACGCTCTCCTTTCACAACCACCTTAATTCGCCATTTTCTTTCGTGCGGTTCAAATAAATAGCGCAAACGCAACAAAAGAATTCGGTAAAAAAAACGTTCATCGAGCAATTCAGACATCTTCTATTGCCTTCGTCACAATTCTTCTTATTCTTCTTTTATTCTACACAACAGTACTAATGTAAGAAATATCGTACTTCATTTTTTTTTCTCATTTTTCGCATCGTTTTCTTCAATAAGTTTTATTAATTTTTAAACAATAATTTTAACCACTCGTTTATTTAATCGTTTTACATACGATGGATAGTTGCTTTGCACGTGTACGTGTTCGGATGCGTGTGTGATCGTGTTTCCGTGTGTGCTCGTGAATGCGAGTGTGTGAGTGTGAATTAGCGAGTGTGTCCGAGTCATTTTTATCGTTTTTTTTTTTTTTTTTTTCGTGTTAGTGTTCGTGTAGAATGTAGAAGTTAGCTTATAGATAGGTTAGTTTAGTTTATCCATACATAGTGTTTTAGAGTAATGGCGTTTAATTAGGTAATCATTAATACTTTACACAGCGTCTCACGCTACATCACTTACGTTTTTTTTTTTTTTTTTTAACTCTTCCTCCTCTCGTTTGCTTTCACGCACACATTTGTACAAACCCTCACTCGTTTGTTATTTTTTTTTTTTACCAATTCCTCTGATTTTTCTTAAATCGTTTTGTTTTGTGGATTATTTTTGGGGTTTCCCCCCGTCTGAAATTTTTGGGTTTCATCGTAAATTGTGTTCGCGTCTCGTTCGTGATTGTTGAAGGAGCAGTACGTATTTGAGTACCACGTGTCCTAGATTTCAATTGGCTATCGCGTCTTTTGTTTTTTTTCGCAAACAAATTTTTTTAAATTACAAATTGATTAAAATTCGCGTGCTTCCGCCAAATTAAGGATTCATCGATTGGTCACTATAACG
This sequence comes from Sussaba pulchella, assembly GCA_963971145.1. Taxonomy (NCBI): domain Eukaryota; kingdom Metazoa; phylum Arthropoda; class Insecta; order Hymenoptera; family Ichneumonidae; genus Sussaba; species Sussaba pulchella. Next base: position 7,320,247 of record OZ020176.1, read on the forward strand.
GCAATAAAAAAAATTGTTTTTTCGAATACCAGAGTCAAAAGAATCTCCTTTACGCGACCGTCGGTAAAACAGATTCAGATTTTTAAAAAAATCAAAAAAGAAATTAAATCAAAATAAAAAATAAAATAAAATAAAGTAGAATTATTTTTTCAAAGTACGACTACAATAATTGATAAAATGGTTGCCAACGATCGCACCGAGATCCGAGTTTCATCGTAAAATTTGCGCCTAGAGCGTGTTTTTTTCATGTATGTATTTTTTTTTGTGTAAAAACTGCGATTATTATAACGAGGATTGGGGTCTGCGATGAAAATCGATAGTCGCGGGGCGATCGCGAGGCCGGGGTTCGAGAATATTACGGCCGAATCTCGGACACGTGGCACAACGGTCGTTACCGATCGCATAGTGATCGGTAAGCCGGCAATATCGACGCTCGTACGCGTAATTACCGGAGATCAGGTCGGACAGGCGGTCGCAGGCAGTCAGACAGACGGACAGACAGATGGACAGTTAAGACGCACAGACAGACAGGCGGATTAACGGACTGATAGTTCAGACATGTAGTAGACAGCAGTGAGATCAGCGCGTCGTCAATAACGTATAATTCTTTTCGTTTTTTTTCTCTCTTTTTTAACCTTTCATTTCTTTTTTTTTCTTCGTATTATTATTATTTTTCTTTTTAGTATTTTCGATTATTCGTTGTTTATTCAAAACAAAATTTCATTAATTCTTATCTCAAATACTCTCGTCGCTTTCTCACTATCAAACTTAATCGGCTCTTTTGTTTTTTCTTTTTTTTTTTTTTTTTTTTTTCAGTCGCCGGCTATCGAATCGCTCGCATTCGTATCATCGCAAGCCCGATAGAAAGCTTCGTTGCTGCATTTTTCTCGACGATCGAAGATAGATAAAACAAACGTATGATAACGCGAAACATTTTGATGGCAATGAAAATAATGATAACAACGATCGTAATTATAACGACGATATATAATAATAATATACTTCTGATCATGATGATGATAATAATATGAATAATAGTAATAATAATAGTAGTGGATAGATTTCATATAGCGATGCGAAATCGTGTTTACATATTTTTCTATCGACTCTCACTCTTCATTCCTCTTTCTCGCTTTTTTCTTTCTTCTTTTAACGGATTTGTTTTTTTTTTTTTGTTCTCATCACCCTCTCTCACGTATTTACATATGTATATATCTTGCAGCGATACGAAAACCCGCGCGTTACGTGGGCTTGTACGTCACAAAACGCCCCTCACTATAATAGCGATTATCGTAGTTGTTACTTTTTACTTTTTTAATCTTTATTTTATTTTTATTTTTTTTCGTTTTGTCATTTTTTTTGTTGTTGTTGTTTCTTTGTTGATTTTTTGTTTTCTTCAAAATTAACGAGTACACAAAAGTCAACGTATTATAGTTATATAATGTATTTCGGATGGTGCGCGTGCGCGGTCGCGCGCGCGGGAATTACGAATTACGATCGTGACAGCGGCATCAACTTAATTAACGTACGTACAATACATATCGATGATGTGAGCGGATTATATTTTTTTCCCGCGCGCTTCTAACGCGTTTATCGATCATTCGGCGAACATTTTTTTTTTTTTCTTTTTAATTTTCATTGATCTACAAACTCGTCGGATTTTTGGGGCGATCGGAGTTCGAACGCAAATCGCGTTTTATCACATTATCATCGTTCTCTGTTGATTAATCTGACGCAAAGTTTCAATGACGAACGATAAGCCGATGCGATAATTGATAAAGAAATTGGCAACGGATTTATCAACGAAATTACGTCATCGCTGAACGATCTTCGGCGATAAAAACATAATTCGTGCGTTCTTTATTTATTTTTTTTTTTCGTCGCAGCTCGTTGTTGTAATTTTTTTTTTTTTCACGATCGATTGTTTTTTATGAAAATTTTCATTACGAACCGTGCGAAAAAAATTATTTTCATTCATTTCGTTCGTTTAATTACGACGATTACCGATTGAGCTATGATTGATTTTTTTTTTTTTTTTTACGATGAATCGACGAGCCTCGTTTCCGGTTTCGTGATAGATGGCGCTGCGATCGCACCGTTGGGACACGCCTGTGTGATAACTATATGAGACTGAAAAAATTTGCAAAAATTGTCCCGTTCAAATTAACGCTGCGAATTTTGTCTTTCATTTAATTTTGTTTAAAATTATTATTTTGTTCGGTTTTATTATACAAGCAATTGTTTCGACGGTCATCGAAATTCATGAGCTTTCGATGAATAACGAACGAACCGTTTTTATTTTTTATTTCTCTGTCTAACAATTGTGTCTTTTTTAATCTTCTGTTTATTTGTTTTTTTTTTTTTTTTTTTTTTTACTAAAATCGGCACTCCGACATTGTTTTCGCTCGTTTCGTCGCGTGCCGCACGCTAACCGCGCATTTATCTCCGTCCATTCAGACAAGCAAACGCACCCCACGCACACGACAACAGTCACACCCTCGAAAGTGTATTTTTATTTTTATTTTTAATCTTCCGTTTAATGCTTACGAATATAATCAAATATATTCAAGCCGACTTAATAGGATAACAGCTTTTCTCATTGTTTATTCATTTATTTGTTTATTTATTTTATTTTATTTTATTTTATTTATTATTAATTTATTTATGTTTATTTAAATTTGTTTAATTTAAATTTAAATTAAAATTTTTATCTTCCATCTTTTTTCCATCTTTATCATCGTTTTTTAGGTCGTAAATCTAGAGGATTGGCACAAGTCCGCCTTTACGATCGATTAGTTAGAAAAAATCTAGAATTTTCTTAATTACCCGTAATTTTATCATAAACATTTAACTGTTAGATTCGATACTTTACTTCCATCATCGTCGTCGTCGTCGTCGTCGTCGTCGTAGTCGTCGTCGTCACCCATTAATAATTCCCTAAATTTACAGGATAACAAAACGCTTTTGTTCGTGTCGATATATGCGTGTGTCAGTGTATGTTTGTGTGTGTGTTTATGTTTGTGTTAAGGTGTTGATGCTCGTCCCATTTTTGCCATTTTTTAAAATCGTAATTCCTCGTCGATTAATCCATCTTCGTTATTCACTCTTTTTACGTTTCGTGTTCCGAAGGTTCAAACAATGATCTTTTTTGTTTCGTTATCACGATTAATCGTTTGTTTTTCCATTGTCCCGATCCATTCCAAGAACCTTCGTTTATCTCTGCACGAATCATACAACATTTCTCAGAGTTTTTTTGTATTTTCAACAGCGACGATTTAGTCGCGACGAGAAATTCGCGTACTCTTCTGGCGAGTTTCATTCCAAAATTACATTCGAACTCGAACCAGAAGAGTACACTCTCGTCTCATTCGACCACAAAATCATCCATTTAACATCCTCGATATACGTTTAATTATTTTGTTTTATCATATTGCAATTATTATTCGTTAATTCTTTATTTTTTTTTTTTTTTTACGTGGTATTTTCTTTCTCGTTTTTCGTTTAATTCTCAAATTGCTCGCGCTTTCGCGCACGAACGGTTGTGATGACGAGACCGTCTCGGCAGCGATCGTGAGTTGTCGTAGAAAATAAGGCGTACAAAAAATTGTTCCGAACTCGCGGTATTTCTAGATTCTTTTATTTTTATTTTTTTTTTTTTTTTCGGTCGTTATTATTATTATTATTATTATTATTATTATTATTTTTAAAAAGTATTTTCGTTCTTGTTGTCGATTCGGACTGTTCGTCGCGTTGCCATGGCGAGTACTCGTGCACGTGTCAATGCGCGCTGGGTTAATTTTTTTTTTTTCTTAATTTGTCCGTCGATAAGATTTTTCGTTTGCGTTTTCTTTGGTTAATCGTCGCGAGGTTGAGATCGCACGACTGATAATGATTTTGCTTCTGTGATTATTCGTTCTTCGGTCGAATTGATCGGATTTTTTTTAGTATTTTGCGGGGTTTCTGGGGGTCTGCGCGCGGATAATCGAGGGCGGATGAATTCGCGGCGGAGAGAGGGGCGGGGGAAGTCGGGGGGTGAGCGATCGATCATCCGGATAATTATTGGATTGACGAGAGTCGATCTTTGAGGGCGTTTCGGGGGGAAAAGTTCGCCGTTTGAGTGGCCGTAGCAATACAAGAGTCTGATTGTCTTAACAATACTATCAGTTTTATGCGAATTAACGATAATAAGTTATTATTATGCTATATTAACAATATCCGTTACCGTTATCGACGTATCATTTTATCTCTCGACGTTTTTTAAGATCGTTATTTCGATATACGAATTATTTTTGACGTTACGATTATTATTATTATTTCATTGTTTGAATTTAATTATTCAATCTCACGCGCCTTCGGCGATAAGCTTTGCATCCTAAGTCGATACGGCTTGTCACGCAAAAGCATGGATTTTCATCGGATTTTTTGTTTCGAAGTTACCTCGTTATTGTTTATTATTTTTTTTCTTCTATTTATTCGGATTTTGTGATTTAATTTTGATTTTTTTAATCTTGGCTTCGATCTAACTCGATCTAATTATCGCTAATTTTTGGTTATGATTGACCCGAAATTATGAAACGTCTTTTATTTGTTTGACCAACATTTATTCGAGTCTTATTTTTGACAGATAAGAATTTTTTTACTTTTGAATTTTGAGGTGTTTAGAATTTTTTTCGTTTGTGATATTGGATTTAAATCGATTTGAAATTAGTTTGAGAATTTATTATTGGCTTTGCCGTTTGGAGATTTGCGTTGTGGACGACTAGAGTGCGAGGATTGTCGATTAAGGGCAAGTAGGGAAAGATAAATTACTTTGACTAGAAGGGGATACGATCGCGCCCGCGTTCCCGCTTCTTCGTCTCGTCGTCCTTTTTTTTTTAAACTTACTTTTTATCTACTTATTTTTTTTCACGCTCGTTTAAGGACGTTCTTATTAATGATTTTTTTTTTCTTTCATCGACGATAAACGAGAACGCGTCACCTCGATCTTGAAACTTCGAGCGCGAGAATTCAAAGTCTTTCGACGCAGGCTATTTCCCAGGAAGACATGCGATAGTTTCTTGTTTTTTTTAAAATTGTTAATTCAATTTTTTTCTCTATTTTTTTTTTCTGTTTTAATATATCATTATTTCGTAATATAATTAATTTTTCTACGTGTCTCGACGATCCGTTGTTCGATCAAGCTTTCATCATCGAACGTTCGTTCTTTTTTATGATTTATTTTTTGTTTCTTTTTATTTTTCGTTCTATTCGCGTTGTGCAAAATTCAAAAACCGAACAACTTTTTTTTTGCTTCCTCGATTGATTCGAACCTAGCGAGACGTACGAGACGTACGGAGTGCGCTAAGTTGGAGGAAGTGGTCGAAGAGGGTGGACGTGGATGAGTTTGAAGACAAAGGGTTGGAAAAGTTTGGCTGTTGTTTTCATTTTTTGTTTTTTTTTTTTTTTCCAAATGTTATTTCACTCCCTCGATCGTTCATTCCATTGTTCCCGTAAACTTTTCGATATTTTCTCTATGGACGGTTCGGTTATCTAATAGAGAGTCGTTTTTCATACCCGAGATTCCACCGACCCCCTTTTATCCTTCCCCCTCCCGTGCTATCCGTTTCAATGAGGAAAAAAAATGAATAAACTAGAGAAAAAGTGAAAACAAATAAAATTACGCTCTACACAGTTCGGATAACGAACGATCGTCACGACCCCATCGCCATTTCGTCATTGACGCCCCACCCTCTAACGCACACCCACCCCTCATCCCCATTATAACTTCGTTCTCCCGCAAGTTTGAGCTTTCCGACGATTAAATTACGTACAACATATATGTACTCACGTATGATTGGAAAAAGAAAAATTTTAAAACACAAAAAAAAAAATAAATAACGTAAAAAATAAATAAAAAATATTTTACGCGTACAGTACATATATATTTATTGAGCGTTTGCGATTGTCGGAACCTGCGAGAATTCGTCGCGGTCGTCAATCGTCCACAATCGTGTGGAAAATCGTCGATCGCGATTAAACCGAGAATCGACAATCGTAGAATCCTATCTAAATTATTATTTTACGAATATTCACTTATTTACGTATTTAACTATCAATAATATTCAATTACTTAACAATTTATCGAACGATTTATTTCAACCGCTGCTCTTCGTTTCTTTCTAATTTTTTTTTTTTTTTATCCGTCTGTATTTTGTGTGTTCGTCGATATACGGTTTATATATAAATATATACGTATATATTTATATATACTCGTGTTTACGCGACTTTTATGGTACACCGAATTAATGTGGAACGTCTCGATATTCGTTACAATGGTCGACAATGGGAAGACGGGTTTTTTTTCGGGCCGTGTTTGCTATTTTGTCGTTTCAACCCCCATCGATATTCGCGTTATGACGATTGACCGCATTTGGCGAAAACAAATATAATTATCTCGATAATTTATTCTTCTCGCGACGTAACTGAACGAGATAAATTTACAAATTCGTTGTGTTTGGAATTAAAGCGCGATTATGACTCGATCCAATCAATTCTCAGGATAAATCAAGGAACGAAAAAAAAAAAAAAAATTGTCTTCGCAGGTCTGCCTAACGTCATTAGCTCAAACTAATTATTTCAATCTTTATTATTTTGTTATTTTTCACGTCGTTACTCTTCGACTTCCCGTCTCGCGAGCGGCCCACCGATAACAGCTTCATTCTTTTAAATCTATTTATCGTTTTATATGAAACATGCATATATACATACATAATGTGAATATATATATATATATATTTATGTATATGCACAGTTGCGTTATCATTAGGTATTACGTGAGCAAATAAATTGATTATTCATTTATTCTATACAGTTCCGAGGTTCGAGTGGGGACGAGGGGGTGGGGTGGAAAGGGATGGAGAGATTGATCTCGAAGCGTTCATCGCCACGTCACTCGTCTCGTCGTTGCGACGCCATTTTTATTTTATTTTTTTAATTCAAATTTTTAACCGATTTCTTTTTTCAAATTTCTCGTCTGATAATCGATTGTCCATGGTTTTTTTTTTTTGGAATCGGGGGTAGTTTTTTGGGTCATTGGGTTTCGGTCGTTCGGCCGTGAATGTCTTGGATTTTATTCGCCTATGGTTCGCGACGATCGATCGGTTTTATCGGTAGGTTTTGTAATCGAGTCTCGAGAGTGCCCGTGACAACCTCGTTATCTCACTCGGGTTCGACCACTCGGCTTTGCTTCTTTATCCGTTCTTATCCCACATTGCGGAGGGCACACACGCGGTTCCACAGACGCTGGGTAATGGCTCAATGGATAGACACATGTATGTGTATTAGGGTGTGTTGAGAAAATGCAAAGTATTTCGATCCTTCCGGCAGTTTCTGCTTTTGATAGAGATACCATCGGATAACGTGGCTTTAAATTTGAGCTCAATGGGGCACTATTTAGAGGTTCCGCTTTCGGGAATTCGATTTTGCTTTTGGTTGAGTCGTGATAAGAATTGCTTTTCCGGTCGCGATTAATTTTTCCAGGGAAAGAAACGATTGCAGGGGTGGAAATTAAGTGTAATAATTAGTGTTGAGGTAACTTGAAATCGGGATATTTTTTGTTTGTTTTAGAATGAAAAGAACGTAGACATTTTTTTGGGACTTTTAAATGATTTTTTTTATATCGATTAAAAAATGGTTAACTTTGTTTCTATTTGGAAACAAAAAATAACTCAATTTCAAGTGACCTTAATGCTGAGTTTTGCGCTCACTTTCCGGCCCTGGAAATTTCCGTTTTTCTGGAAAATTAATTGCGACTGCATAAAATAGAGCTTCAATATCAACCTGATAGTATTTACTTCAAATTTTGGAGGATCTGCCAGAGAAATCAAAAAGTTTGCTTTTTTAAACACACCCTAATTTAATTTGTCCAAAGTCATCTGCTGTTTTATCCGCTTCATCAACCCGACGAGCTTTTGCGGCGATCAAACTTTTCATTGAAACCAACAAAATCAATCAAACACGATTATTGAATGGAACTTCTTTCTTTTTTCAAATGTATTTATTCATCGACCTTTTACGAGCTTTAATCGACATTCTTTCTCACGATTTTACCGATTTATCAGCGGCTCGGATCGTTCGAGCTACGAAGTACTCGTTTTCTTTCTTTCATTCCTTTTTCCCGGGGAATAAAATAACAATGACGAGCGTTCGGAATCCAAAATAACCGGAAGAAACGTCTCGAGGTGAATTATCGGTCATTCGCTGGCGTGGAAACGTACGTTTCTCTACGAAATTTACTCGGATTCGAACGTTGCCAAGATTCCCAAAGATTCCAGACACATATATACAGATATATATATATTAGGGTGGGTAAAAAAAAAACTTTTTTTTTTTTTGAATGTCACTCACGAAAACTAGTTCCTAGGTACCTCTCCAAAGTACTTACCGAGTATAAGCTCTTTATATTAATGGGAAGAACTGGCTCATCGTCGTTTTCCATTTTCAATGTAGTCTCATATAAAAATAGTCATATCTTATCACCAATAAATTGTTAAACCAGTTTCATCATGAATATTCATAGGAAATTGAACGTTCTACAAAAATGGTCTCTTATACTTTTTTCATTAATCGAACCATTTAAAAGATATTCAAGGTCAAAGATTGAAGAATTTATGAAAAAAATAACTTTTTGTTTTGAATTTTGTAACTTACTGAAAAATAATTATTGTCAAATGGGTATCAATTATTTTTGTAGGAAATAAAACGTTCTACAAAAAAGGTCTTTTGTGGTTAATCGATTACTCTAACCATTCAGAAGATATTCGCATTAGAATTTCAGTAAGCATTGGAATTCTAATGCGAATATCTTCTGAATGGTTCGAGTAATCGATTAACCACGGAAGACCTTTTTTGTAGAACGTTTAATTTCCTACAGAAATAATTGATACCCATTTGACAATCATTATTTTTCAGTAAGTTACAAAATTCAAAACAAAAAGTTATTTTTTTCATAAATTCTTCAATCTTTCGCCTTGAATATCTTTTAAATGGTTCGATTAATGAAAAAAGTATAGATCATTTTTGTAGAGCGTTTAATTTCCTATGAATATTCATGATGAAACTGGTTTAACAATTTATTGGTGATAAGATATGACCATTTTTATATGAGACTACATTGAAAATGGAAAACGACGATGAGCTAGTTCTTCCCATTAATATTAAGAGCTTATACTCGGTGAGTACTTTGGAGAGGTAGCTAGGAACTAGTTTTCGTGGGTGACATTCAAAACAAAAAAAAAAGTATTTTTTTGACCCACCCTAATATATATGTATACACATGTATATATATTTATTAGGGTGACGCGTGGAAAGAAAAATTTCTCAGGCAATTCTCAGATTTGAAGTACGTACGATTAGAAATTATTTTATTGCACATGCTTCAATCGGTAATAAACATGTGGAGGTAGGGCCTCAATCACCGGATTGAAACTCTTCTAGACCCCGATGTGATCGATGATTTTTTTTTTCAGTATCTTGTGGATCCTACGACCTCACTAATTTTTTCTTTTAGATTTCAACACGACTCCTTCTAAAATAATCAAAAAAAATCAAAGTATCGATCGTTTCACGAGATAAATTTGATTTTCCTTTTTTTCAATACGAAACCATTATCATATATTGATATTTAGAAAAATCCCGCTTTTTTTCAAAATTTAATAATCATTCAAATTTTATGAATAAAGTTGTTCAATTTCGATAAACTATCTGAGATAAAAAAATGTTATCCAAACCAAAACAGGGCAAATAGCAGTCACCTCTCGATAAAAAAAATGGCGTGGGGTGAGAAGGGGGAACTAAGGAGTCTAAGAAAAAAAATGAGGTCGTACGATCCAAAAGACGGTAAAAAAAAAACCATCAGCCACATATACAAGGATACAAGGATTCCAACACGGTAATTTGGGACGTTCCTCCCCATACGTACACCCTATCCACAACCCCACCGGTTCAACCACGACGATATCGCGTGCGGAAGACAGTCTCGCACGTTGTTGGCTGTCGATATCGCGGTTCGTCGCGATGCCGAAGCGCCGAAACCACCCCCGCCCCCCCAAAAAAAGAAAACAAAGTGAAGAAAGAAAAAAAAAACGTTTCTTCGATCGTTCGTCATCTCTGGCGTTCTATCCGCCGGATATTCCCAAAGATATCTCGTACCGTTTGCCCGAACCCCAACCGCGATAGGAATATAAGTGAACCCGCCACAACCACCGATGGGGGAAGATTCCACCCCCGCAGCCTCCCATTCTACCTCGATAGATATTCTAGCTCGCAGCTCTCCCTTCGACCGGCTATCTCGCGGTTCTAATCCCAACTGACTGCATCGTTCTCAGCTCGATCGTTCCGTCGCTCGCTATCTCAACCCCGCTCGTACAGTCGAATCTCCCGTTACGTTATTTTACCTCGAAAAAAGGTTTTTCGCGTATTTTAAGAAGTTCCTTCGCCCCTTCGCACTTCTATTGGCGAATATTTTTTTTTTTTTTAGGAGGAAGGGCGAAGTTAAAGGTGGTTTCGATATTGAAAAATTGCTCGGATCAGGGAAAAGGATTTTCCATACTCTTCTGCGCTGTGACTCGGATTTTGATCACGTATGAAATGAGTTGTTTATTTAATGAGGATATATTTAAAATTAATTTTTAAAGTCGATGACTAATGAAATATGTATGATGATTGATTTTTCTCATGGAACGATCGAAATTTTTCACTTTTTTTCTACGATTGTTGAGAATTTGGATGAATCGATGCTTCATAAGGGATTTTAATATTTGATTACGAATTTTAGCACCCAAGGTTATTCATTGATAAAAGTATTTCAAATGCATTTTCATTGAATAAAAATCCTCATTTCTGAAGCGACTCAATTCTGTCAATTCGTTTGATCCCAGGAATCTCAACCACGCGATTCGTCGAAGCTCAATCGAGCTTTGAAAAGCTGCGGCCACGTTTACGGGATTGCGCAGTTATTTTTTCAATCGTGTTTTATTTATTCATTTCTTTCCAATTTTTTTAAACACAAATTGAGAAGTCAATTTGTGAGGATCTCTACTGTACGAACAGTCGCACAGCCGGCGGAAGATTGTTGATTGACCGTTTGGCAACGTTCGTAGAGTTTTTACGGCCTTAAAGGCGCATTTTGGCACAGATGCTGGCATTCGAACCATCGCTTCGCCTTCACACTTTTCGCGCATCCCCAATTCTTCTCCCTTCGCCCTCTCCCGCGTTTCCGTTCCACAGCCCAGCGATTGACCCGGGCGCCCTCTCGACCGAAATCTCGCCCCCCCCTTTCCGCCCCTTCGGCTCCCGCCGCGGCCAATTTTTCAACCCTTTCATCCGGCAATCGAAACTCGCGATCGACGAAGGTGGCTTCGTCGATCGCTTTGTTTTTGCGTCTCTCAACGGTCGCGGACATTTCCTCAAGGGCTCGCATGGCCCTGCGCACGCTTGAAGCCGTGTAAATTTGAAAAATTATTATGGGATACAATTGAATCGTTGTTTTCACATTTTTTATTATTTTTTTAACTAAGAGAAAAGAATGAATTGTTTTTTTTTTTAATATTGATATTACTTTTGACGGGGTTAAATGGGCTACTGATGAAAACCATGGTCGACATCATAACTCCACCAAAAATTGTCCAAGGTGCGAAAATAAAATGAAATCGAGTGAAATAATGTAGTAGGTAGTAATTAAATAACGAAGGGAATTTTTTTTTTGGAAAATAGAGAAAGTACAGTATGTTAAACCTTGGTATGCAATCAAAAACAAAGATTAGTGTTTGATAATTCATAAGAAAATGTCCAACCAGAAAATAAAAAAAAACCACTCGTCAGACTATAGAGAAAATATTATAATTATCAAGATTTTAAAAAAAATTAAAAATAGTTTTAGAAACACAGAAAAATAATGTTAATATTGAAAAAAAAAACAATTGTTACATTCTTTTTCTTATAGTTGAGACGTTAATAAAAAAATGTAAAATCAAAAGTTCAATTTATTTTTCACTGTATATAACCCATTGTTGTAATTTTTCGAATTAACTCGGTTCTCAGCGCGTCCAGGGTTTTTGAGCCCTTTATCACCGAGCATCCCTTTTAGGGAGTGGCTTCGTGGTATTTTTCATGCAACTTGTTTTCTCGGTGTGTGTGTGTGTGTGTGTGTGTGTGTGTGTGTGTGTGTGTGTGTGTGTGTGTGTGTGTGTGTGTGTGTGTGTGTGTGTGTGTGTGTGTGTGTGTGTGTGTGTGTGTGTGTGTGTGTGTGTGTGTGTGTGTGTGTGTGTGTGTGTGTGTGTGTGTGTGTGTGTGTGTGTGTGTGTGTGTGTGTGTGTGTGTGTGTGTGTGTGTGTGTGTGTGTGTGTGTGTGTGTGTGTGTGTGGGTGTGTGGGTGTGTGTGTGTGTGTGTGTGTGTGTGTGTGTGTGTGTGTGTGTGTGTGTGTGTGTGTGTGTGTGTGTGTGTGTGTGTGTGTGTGTGTGTGTGTGTGTGTGTGTGTGTGTGTGTGTGTGTGTGTGTGTGTGTGTGTGTGTGTGTGTGTGTGTGTGTGTGTGTGTGTGTGTGTGTGTGTGTGTGTGTGTGTGTGTGTGTGTGTGTGTGTGTGTGTGTGTGTGTGTGTGTGTGTGTGTGTGTGTGTGTGTGTGTGTGTGTGTGTGTGTGTGTGTGTGTGTGTGTGTGTGTGTGTGTGTGTGTGTGTGTGTGTGTGTGTGTGTGTGTGTGTGTGTGTGTGTGTGTGTGTGTGTGTGTGTCTTCGTGTGATTGTGTGTGTATTTACGTCAGACAGAGGCCACTCCGAAATTGTCAGTCGTTAAAAAGCAATAACGCCAGTAATTATGTATCCCATTTCGTTAATTTCGTTCAATTTTATCGTTCGTCCAGTGTATTAAATCTTCTCGATTTTTTTCTCTTCCTATCATGCAATTTCATCATCGAGATATTGCGTTTCATCGTAGCTACATCTCGGTGTATTCGAACCGAGACTTTTACAGTTACTCGCATTATATATTTATTTATTTGTTTGTTTATTCATTCGTTTATTCATTTATTTATTTATTCAATCATTTATTTTTATTCATTCGTATTATTGCGGATGGATGCGAGCTCGTTATCTCTGCTTGTGGCGTTTCATACGGTAAACCGTATTTTATTTCCGTCCGCGAATTATCGCTTTCGCGAAAATTTCGCGAGCTCTGATTTCGCGCAATTTGTGCGTGTAATGTTTCAAGAGTCCCGAGTGCTCGTCCGTGTGCGCGTGTCCACGTGTCTGCGTGTCCGTGTCTCCGTCCATCCGTGTCTGTGTGTGTGTGTGTGTGTGTGTGTGTATTGATGTGTCCGTGTAATTGCGTTAAGGACATGAATACGATAGTCTGCGATGTCTCGCGTTGGCAAGTGAACGATCGATGAATCTGTTATCAATTTGTCTTTTAAACTTCGAACGTCTTTCTTATAAAATCGGCAGTTCGGCTAATGTGTTGGTTTTGTTCTTATTTATTTATTTATTTTTTTTTCGTTCGTTTTTCATTAAATGTTTTTTTTTTTTTTTTTTTTTGGTTTTTATTTTTCCTCGTCTCGCCATTAATCGTTTTCGCGTCGGCTCTCGACGCGTATCCGCCGCACGATTCTAGCCTTACGTATGAAAACCTCGATTTTACAAAAATACGGCACGCATATTTCGGAATATTTGGCACTTTTTTTTTTTTTTTTTTTTTTTTACCTCGTCCATTGTTTTCGTTTACTTTTCCTTTTTAAAAATTCTTTTTTTTTTTCGCGAATTTTCATTCCGTTTTTTTCAACGAGCAAGGATTTTTCACTGGCACTGCATTTTCCACGCGAAGTCACGTCAATTCTCGCGTGGGTCGCGATCGAGTCGCGGTGATCAACTCGCTCGCGATCGAAACTTTCGCTTTAAAATCGTTGATCAACGAACGTTCGTTCGAAATCGTTATCCACGCGAAACACGAAGAACCGGAAGAAAGAAAAATTGACAACGAAACGAACGAGAGGAAAAGAAAAACGCGCGTGGATCATCGACGGACGATCTTTTATCCATTGATCGCCCGACGTTCGATCGTTCGGCCACGATTTTCTCTCGATTTTTTCGTTCCATCCCACGTTTTTTTTTTCATTTTTTTAAATCTCGACGAATCGATGAGATTCGCGAGCGAGTACCACACAAGTGCACGAGTAACGACGATCATCGCAAAGCCGTCCAACAATTCGTTTCGTCATCGTTTTCCTTTTTCTTTTTCTTTCATTTTTAAAAAATTTTGCTTTTCCTTTTCTATTCGTTTAATTATTTTCTTCTGCGACCGCGTCGTCTGCGTCGACGAGGCGTTAAGGCGAGAAAAACGACGAACTCGTGGCCGTAACGCGATCGTCGATCGACGATTCGTCGTTGCGATCTATCGTGAGGAGACGAACGATTAATTCGGCATCGACGATTACGCGAACGGCGATTTTTAACGGTTATCGTAATCGTAATCGTTGATAATAACGCGGGACTCGAGCCGCGCGGGATCGTCGACTATTCGTCCTCCTCCGGACCCATGTTCATCAGCATCATCTTCTTCTGGGCTATTTTACTGTACACTATGTCGATCGGTTTCGTTTTGTCGTAAAGACTCGGCGCTTGCAATATAATAAGGGCCGTGCCGAAGACGCAAGCTAGCGTGAAACTCCAGAGAAAGATCCTGTCGAGAACCATCGCTACGTACTTCCAGTCCTCTTCTACCTGCAATCACAAACAATTGCGGGGTCGTGCGGATTATTCGTGGATTAAATGAGGGGTTTTTTTATTCGAGGGAGAACGTTTTTGGGGGTGGATCGAAGTTATGACCAATTTTGAGGGATGTTGAGGTCTTATATACGCGGGAATTTCAAATTTTTATATTTTTTTAATATTTTTGATTCTATTAGATTGAATGGTTAGGAATATTTTGAGAGGAAGGGCCTATATAGAGCGCAGGATTGCTGTTGAATAAGGTGAGATTAACTTTTTTAAACCTTGTGGAAGTTCTCACTTTTGAACGAAGATTCACATCGCTTTGAAATTTTTCCAACATATTTTTAGTATCGTCACCTATCGTGTGAACCACGGAAACAAAAATTTCAATGACAAAAAAAAATATAAAAAATAATATACCCACAAAAAATTGAGTAAAAAAAATGTAAGTTTCGATTTTTTATTATAAGAATTTCTAAAAAATAATATTGTTGGTTCACACTGAGGATACATTCATTATGCAATTATAAATATAAAATTACATCCCTTGAATCGAATTGAGGGGATGACAAAAAGAAATATGATGTTCATGATTGAAAAATTCACGATGTCGTTGCTCAAAAGATTCGTTTCCGTCCCGACGTCTTCGTTACCGTTGGCATTTCTCGTTCACGTTTCTCCGTTTCCGGAGTCATCGGTAGCTCAGCTCCCGGGCAAACCTTTGCAGCCAGTGAGATAACAGCGTTGTCAGATCCTCCCCCGTCCCTTCCCCACCCGCCGCTCCCGAGCAAAACTGGACCAAGACCGCGAAGTCGGAAGCTGCGTCGGTGTCCGAACCAGAAGACACCGCACACCCGAATTCGCTAGGTAACCGAGAGCTATCGTTACTATTCCCCTTCGCAAACCCAAAACCCGAGAAACTCCATTTGGCAAGCATTCGAACCGCGTCTGCCGCAGTGCGTTTCTTCCTATAACTTTCGCGGATACGATAAATTTTTTCCTCGTCGCGTTATCGAACGTTAAGAAAAAAATCACAAATTCTTCTGCGATTTATTCTCTTACCATACCTTATTTTCCAAGCATCCCCGAATCGTTTTAAATTCACGACCGGAAACACCGATCAAAGTCCGTTCAAACGAAGATGATCGAAATTTCGAATATCAAAGAAGAAAAAGAACGAAAAATTAATAAAAAGTTATCGCGCAACGTTGCTTCGCGAGCATTTGCTTCGGGTTGCCGCCCGCGTTTTACTCGTCTTCGTACGGTTGTTCGGAAATACGAAAGTAACGCCATTGCAAACTCGTTTGCCGGCGAAACTCGGGACGACCCTACTTTAGCTTTTATTTCCGCAAGAACGAAATCGAAAAAGTATTCTTCCATTTACATTTTCCTGAGAGAAAAGAGAGAAATAAGTAATAATAAAAAATAAAAAAAAAGAAATTGTTCGTACGTTTTCCCGCGAGACTGCGACGAAAAGCTTCGCGGGGAGTCGGACGATTCGTGTTGTGACATTTGGAACTCCGCGTCGTGTTGGGAGACGAAATAATTTAAACAAATGGAAGGCGAGATGACGAGCGATATCGATGATTTGATTTATAAATTGTCGAGGGTGGCGGAAGTAACAGGTGGGGTGTGGGCATTTTTTTTTCTTTCGTTTTTATCGCTGGGAGCATCGTCGGATTGAAGGAAAGGTCGGAGGGGTTGATGCCGTGTGCCCACGCGAATCCATCGAAGGGATTGATGCGGTTGATCTCGAGATCGATGTGGTCCGACCTTTGCGTCGCGTCGGTTGATTCTTTGACCGTTATTGCGAGAATCGTAGCTTTGAAAATTTCCAACCGATAGTTCGTGGCGTTAATTATTACGTGCATTAGGACGTCCCTTAATGCGGGGATTTTGGAATTACGTAATTTATGTACTCCGGTAGATTTGAGGGGTATTGAAACAAAATCTGGGTAAAATTAGAGAGCGGTAGGACACTTTTTAAGGGTGCCTCTGAGCGATTGAAATTTTAGATTCCAACAAAATTATATTTTTCTCAGGGAAATAGAATTAAATTCTTTGATTATTTATATTCAATTCTGTGTTATTCAAACAGGAAATTTCAATTGCTCAGAGGCACGTCTTAAAGTAGTCCTACGTCTCTCCAACAACAAACGATGAAATAGATCGTCAATAACGCAAACCATTTCAATTAAATTTCCATAATTTTCCATTGATCAGAAGAACCCAAGTTGAAAAATTATATTTAGTTTATGTATTAACTATATAATGAATTGGGCATATATAGACTGAATATGAACTATATATAGTCGATATATCCCCAATTCCATAAATAGGTTATACATAGACTAAACATAATTTTTTGATAGATTCTTATATTATATCAGAGAGAATTATATATTATTATTATTTTTGCATTATTCGTTAAATTCGACACATATAGACAATATACAAACTATATATGATCAGTTCCATATATAATCAATACACAGACTATACATTACTGTTTTTTACTTGGAAAAAATCGAAAAAAAAACATATACTCACGCTCTCGAACTTGTCCTTGTTCTTGGCGTGTTGAGCAATAAATCTAGCGTCATCGACCGTTTTTTCGATCTCCCTGACGAGGGGTTTCTCGAACGTCGGACTCGCGTCCTCGTGAACGTAGCCGGGGCTCGACGGTCCGAAGAGATCGTCGTCGGCGCCCGGCAAGGGCAGTGCGGGCAGTGGTTCCTCGAAGCAAGGTCCGACGCTACTGACATTGCCCCCGACGTCGTACCTGTTATCGGTCAAACCCGGCAATCCCGGAATTCCCGGGATTCCCGGTATACCAGGAATTCCGGGTATACCGGGCAAACCCGGCAACGCGGGAACCTCGTAATCGCCGCTGTACCTCTTGCCGCAGTAAACGTCGTACTTGTCAGTCTCTTGAACGTGAAAAGCGTCGGTTAAAATCGCATCCGGTGGTTTACCATCGGGATCGCCGTCTTCACCACCAACGTCGTCGTCGTCCGCGTCTTTGTTCGGCCTTTCGATCAACAAATATTTCGGTAATACATCGATGAACACGACTCTAACCCATTTGGCCATACGATGAGTAACCGGTGAACGAAAATTCACATTTAACACGGCAATCGTCACCACCACGGAAAGCGTCACGAGCACCATTGTGAACAACAAATATTTACCGAGCAACGGTACCGTCAATGACGTCGGTGGTATTATTTCCGCGAGCAAAAGAAAAAACACGGTCAACGACAGCAATATCGATATCGACAATGAAACTTTTTCACCGCTGTCGCTCGGCAGATAAAACACGAGAACTGATAGAAACGATATTCCGACGCACGGTATTATTAGATTGACCGTGTAGAAGAGAGTTTTACGGCGTAACGTTATGTAGAATATTATGTCGGGATAGGGCTCCTCGCAACATATGTAGAACTTTTCGTTTCTTTTGGCAGGCACTTTTATTATGTCCCACTCAACGCTGATGTAGTAATCCGTTAGGTCTATACCGACGTCGATGTCGTCCGAGTCTTCGCTTTGGGCCAAATGCCTCAAGTCGACCTGTTGACAGATGAAAAAGAAACGTTTTGTATTGGATAAATTAGGGGAATTCGGCTGTTGCGAGGGTTGATCGATTGGGCAATAATAAAACGGTTTTATGTGTGTTGTGTCGGTGAAGGGTGAAATGAAACTCGTGAACTTCAGATCGCAAGGTTTGGCAAGTATTGTTACAGCTGTGAATTTACATAGGGTGAAATAATAATGGGTATACATATCGCAGATAGACGTAATTGAGTGTGCAAACGCAGTTTCTTGCGATGGCGAAGGCAGTGGCTGATAGTAAAACTGGTGTAGAACGTTAGACCAATTGGCATTGGCTGGAGGGCAAATTTTTATTGATGCTGGAGTAGCAGCTCGAACCCTAGCTCGTAATAAGGAATCATTAATTTCTCTCAAAACTTATTATTTTGAGATAGTTAAAACAAAAAGGACCAAAATTAAAACGTCGCATTTTTTTAATCACATCGGACGAATAATTTGCGCGAAAATCTTTTAAAAACGACGGGTAGGAAATCACCCAGTGTGACGACCTTGATATCATTCCGCAAAGTGACGATAACGTAACGACCCTTTCTCTCTCTCTATATCTACTGGCTCCAGCACTTTTTCCACACAGACCTATCAGTTAATATCTCCATCTCAACGAGTACGATCGACCGGTTTATTTTCCGAAATTCTCCCTGCCTCGCGTTAACTCGCGGTTTACCCGCCTCAGCCCAACCTTACCCAAAACTCCAACCCCCGGCCTCAACAGGGACTCGACCTCAACCACGAGAGCCTTCATCCCTGCACGGGCGTGTATACACACGGCTGTGGTTTCCAACGATACGCTTCAAGGTCTCGAAGGAGATACCTTTAACCGAAGGATTCGTCGAAATCGCGCACAGCCACCCGTGCCGCACAGTCGAATCGACGGGAAACCCTTCCTTCCCTCCCCCCTCCAACAAAATCGCACGATTCACAGACGCCGGATCTGCGGGGCTCGCTAAGCCGCGCAAGCCGGGAGACCCGCAAACGACTGGAGATAATCTTTGCGCACTTTGCCGTTACCAATTCTCGTGGAAAACGTTTGCGGGAGTTTCACCCAGATACCGTATTCAAAGTGGCGACGCGGTTTTCGATCAATTTCAAAGAACGCGGAGGAAAAGGAACCCCATGGCGGGGATTGTCCGGAGGTGAACTCGATTTTCCGTTGGTATCATCGAACTTTCGAATCATAAATATGTTTATCCAGCTTCCGCGATATCGTCTAACGGTTGCCACTCGGGTGGAAAAGATTCAACGGGGTTTGGTCCATTGTGAAAAAGAAAGAAAAATCGGAGAAGGGGTAATCGAAAGGGATGATAAATTTTGCGACAACGGACGGACGTAGAAAGAACGTAAGAAGAACCCGGTAAAGAAGTCCGGGTAGAGTCGCAATGATTGGAGAACGTGGAATCTCACCGCAGCATCCGCAGGGATTCCCGACTGGAATTAAGGGGCAAGGAAGTAGAAGAGATTTCGAGCGTTAGTTCGAGCGAATATCCTTCCCCGCTGTCAGTGGTGGATTCGACGTAACCCCCGAAGCTTTGGCAATCGACGAAGGTAACGACGGTCGCTGACCCCACAACGGATCAACCACGACCCACCCTTTTCACGTTCGAACTTTGTTCTTTTTCGCTTGCGACCGGTTTGGGCTGGACGTTGTCTCGAACGGGCGATGCAAAATTGCCGGAGGATAAAAAGAAAACAAACGAGCGAATGTGATAAGAACGCGGAGTCGCAGGTGATGTTGGCACACGCCATCAGCGGATAGAGAAGCCTCGGATGTTTCCGAACGATGAAATATGCAAGGAAAATCGAAAGTTGAATTATGCATCGGACGAAGCTGTTCTCAGCCGGTGCGCGACGGCTGGGTCGAGGACAAACGAGCGGGACGTAACGGAGGAACCAACGTCGACGGGAACGCGGCAGACCCGGAGATGCCGCACGTGCTAAGGGACGCCGACCATGAATATTCGACCCTTTGAAACTTTCTAGATTGTATTCCCGGCCTTTGTCTCGCCGATATCCGTGAACGGAATAATGCGGGGGGTCGAAAAAGAGCGAGGGAGAGAGAGAGAGAGGTGGAGGGAGACGGAAGGAGGTCGCGCTGAAAACTTTTTCAAATTCCTGGCTGCGTCGCTCGAAGAGCGAGTTATGGTTGCGGAGGAAAAGTCGAGCGGGTTACGTTAGCTCGGCGGAAGGTTCTTCGGTCCTCGTGGCTCGACTAATATTTCCGCAGTCAGGCAACTATGGCTTGTATCGGTCGAGTCTTTCGTCGCGTTTGCGGCGTACGGCGGTTCGCGTCGCGCTGCTGCTCCTCGACGATGTCGAAAATTTTCCATACGAACGAGCCAACTCTTCGAATATTCAGGCAGGGAAAAAAGGTGAACAAAGGCGCGGAGAGATGGAGGGAGAAAAAATGGAGAGAGAGAGAGAGAGAGCGATGGGGGTGGTTGAATGACGTTGAACAAACCTTGGGTTCCAACAGCGAACGATTCTATGGAAAGGCTTCTTCGGTTGATCTTGCTAGGAAATTAACACGCGCGATTCTTGTGTGAAAGATTTGAGGAAAACGTGGTTTTGTTGGAGGAGTCGGTAGGGATCATTGTTAGGGGTTGATGTAAGTTCGGGTGGTTGCGGAATTTGACGGAAGCAGGCGGAAATATCGGTTGGGGGACGGAAACTCGATGGTTGAAGAGGATGCGGGATTTTTCTGACGATTTTTTGGCTGACCTGACCTTCGCTCTGATTGGCTGAGGTTATCAGATCAAATTTTACTGACAAGCTTGATTTCAAATGAACAGAAATGTTAACCTGCTTGGATTATTTCTCCAATGAGAACGTCACACGTATCGCAAATAATTGTTCTACGTCCATCATCGTCCGAAGTCCATCGATTTCACCATCGACTCACTCTCTCTCCTTCTCTCTCTCTCTCTTGTCCTTCCGCCCTGTCGTATTTTCGGTACTCCGGGGTTTATCTTACGTGTCAGAAGGTTTCTACTATCTCGCATTAGATTTAACTTCGATGCGAGACACGACGAGGTGCTGGTTCGATGCTTCTGCTCTCGGGTGTTTCTTCCGACAGCGGCACCCGTAAAACTCTCGGACAGGCGGATTTGTCTGCCAAGAGAAAATCCGGGCGTGTGAAAGAGCTCTTAGACGTCGGAAAAAGGCGAAAAAAATAGATATAGATGTGTATACGTGTGTGTATGTAGTGGGAAACGAAGCGAGGGTCTTGATGGAAACGCGGGCCAAAGAAAAGGAAGCTATGGGGTCGTTTATACACTACGGAACCGATAAATCATGGCGGCCCATGGATAATAAAGATTCCTCGGCAAACGCACACATCGTCGGATGCATTTGATTTACTCGTTCGCTCGTGCTGGCCATCATGCTTCGAGGCTTACATGGCGATGTGCGTGTTTCGAAGTGTCAGCCATGTCTGTTCTTGTCCACGTGGAAAATAGGTATATAATGTATATAGTATGGAGTGTGGAAGGAATATATATACTTTTACGTATTATGGGGTTGGACGTGAAAATTCTGCATGCAGGCTAGATGCGATGTGTAGACAATTTTTATATAAATCGATAAGATAATAATACAATGTTAACAATTGATGGTTGTGATAATTATTGGATTGATAGTTTATGTATGAATTTATTTATGAATTGTATGTAGATGTATAGGAGGAAGTTCTATGACACTTGATTCTACTTGCATTTTATTTGAAGTGATCGTAATAATAAAATCGCCCACCATTGAATTTTTTTATTATTTGAAAAAATCGATTTTCTATGGATAACAATTGAAATATTGATTTTTTTGCAGAATCGTTTTTATATTTCTTTTATTTTTTATAGGAAACCATTATCATACTTTGAAAATTCGAACAAACCCAACTTTTTTCAAATAGACGTCCCTCACCATATTTGAAGAAATATCAAAGATAAAATTATTCAATACCATTCGACTTATTATATATAAGTCGTCTAAAGATCGTTCATAGTCTGTATACAGTATATATACGTCCAACCCCACCCAAAAAAGTTATCTGTATTCTCCACACACTCTATATATCATTTTATTCCTTTTCTCTATTTTTATTATTTATTTTTTCACTTATGACATCCTCCACAAATTCAAAGTAACCTCTAAACGCTTCACTTTCCACAAGTTTATCCAGCTATCAAATTGATACAACCATCCGCAAGAAGAGTTGTTGATTTAGCGTCGATGTCTCTCATCGTTCGCGACCCTATCGTTTACCCTTAACGTCCATTTATTTCGTTCGATCGACCCCACATCGGGTCGGCTCACCCTCGCCGTGGTCCATCGTGAGATCGAAGAAAAATTGACAAACCCAGCTTGCGTTCGTCAGACATTCGACGAAGAACATCAACAACCGTTTTTTCGAATCTCTCGATACATCCGTTCGATGATGGAGTCGATGTTTTCGGTTCAACGACGAACAACATCGACGCAATGATGGTTTTTATTGGTAAATCGAACGTAACATTGGACATAACTTACCGTATAACCGTCGTATGTCCACGAGCCGAACTTCATGAAACACGTTTGTTGATCGAACGGAAAATATTCGACGTCGATTTCGCAGAACGATTTGTAGATCGCGGGTGGCTTCCACGTGACCTTTCCCGTGTGGTGCAATATCGCTTTCGTCATTATCGTGACCTCGTAATTGCCGTCCGCGCTGTAACACAAAAAAATCCCAATGAATTTTTCCGGTGTAACGAAATTTCAGGGATACGTGATCATTACATAGCTTTTCGGGTGAAACATCTGATCTTTGAAATCTCAAAAATCGAAATTTTTGGGAAAAATCGACGACATTATCACCAAAATTAAAACATTCCTAAACTCCCCGGTCAAAAACTGCGTTTAATATTAAATCAAGGAAATCTTTTTGCTTTTTTTTTATTTCTGATGAATCATTTCAGAAATATAATTTCGGGACAACGGCGATAGTTCTCCCAAAATCGAAAATGTTTTCATGAAAAAATTCACACAAGTACCTCAATATATGTTCTAATTAATAGCGTACACCATATTCCAATGAAAATAAGCCACAGGGGCTGAAATGAATCACCAAAATCCCTTAATTTACCCGCAAACAACTGGATGAAACCCCTTGACTCGGCAGAACGATCGTGGGGGGTTGGATGGAGAGATTAGAAGCGACACGAAGGTTGAATCGTGGTTGGGAGTCGGTAAAATTTTGGCGTAGCCCGAGAAGATAGCGGAAGCATCAACGGAACTTCGTGAACGGTGTAGGGACGACGTTCGGCGAACAAGGAAACTGATAGTAGGTGAGAGAGGGTTGGGGAACTCGGAAGGTTCGCCGTACCCCAAAGCCCGGAGATTTAGTCTGGCAAGGCAGCGTGACCCTGGCACGGGAGGCGGGGGGGGGGTGTCTGCTCCGTGCGGGGTGGTGGGTGAGAGGGGGAGGTTGAAGACGACCGAGGAGGCAGGGTTGTTCCCTTTCGGGGGTAGACTCGTGGGTGCATACCGGGGGCGGCGGGAACGAAGACGAGGGACAGGAAAAATCGTCGGGGAAAGGGAGGGGGAGAACAGATCAATATAGTACACGAGTGGGGTATGTACGAACACGGGGGAAGATTTTTCAGTGTCTGGGAAAGTGAATGACTTTTCGCACGTATAAGTCGAACACGTTTGATTCGTTATTTATTTTTTTTTCAATCATTTATTTCGTTCTTATTTCCCTGTCGATGAATCCAAAAATCGTCGATCGATTCTTGTGTTATCAATCTTCATTGTCGTGTGATCAATTTTCTCCTTATTTGCTGTAGCTGTCCTTGTCGTAGCTAATGAATAATCTTCCAAGTTCATTTTCTCCGTTTAAAATTAGAAATAAATCGTCTAATCATTTTTTTCCGCGTTTATAATCATATAATACGCATCGGTTATGATTACCTCGATGATCTTTGGGGGAGGGGGAGAACAGATAAATATAGTACACGAATGCACGTATAAGTCAAACACGGTTGATTCGTTTTTTATTTTTCAAAAATTATTTATTTCGGTCTTATTTCCCTGTCAATAAATCCAAAATCGTCGATCGATTTTCAACGTTTGTCAAATTGTCCTAAGTATCAATCGATCTTCTCCCTATTTCCTATAACTGTCCTTGTCGAAGCCAAGAAATAACCTTCTAAGTTCCTTTCCTCCATTAAAACTTGAAAATAAATCCTCAAATCATTTTTTTCCGCGTTTCTAATCACGTAATACGCATCGATTATGATCGTCTCGATGATGTTCGTCAACACGACGCTCGAAACATTTATTTTCGTCAACTTGTTCGATGCGTCGTCGAGTTTTCAAGAGCGTCGGGCGTCCCACGAGAAAACTACGAGCTCTCGAAAACGAAGCTGCATGTGCAAGTACTCGCTCGCCCGCCTCTCGCAGGTACTTGGAATTGTTTCGAAGTCCTTTCTCAGGATTTCCTCTCGCCCTCCGTTCGCCGTTCGAGCGTGGGAAAATGGCGGGTCCTCGCGCAGGGGTAAAGACTTCGGATACGTGTGTGGAAGTAGTTACAGCCAACGCGGGAAAGGCCGGCTACAGCAGCATCAGCGGCATTAAGCTTCGGAAATCATTCTCCAGACAGCCTCGAGCACGCAAACTTTCATGCGACCGAGTAATAAGCCGATTATGGGAATAACACTCTTACCATTAACAAGATTTTCGGAATTTACCGAAATTTCCTTAAATTGAGTTCGTATAAGACGGGAAAGTTATTAACGCCGTAATGTGACGAACGTCCCGACCTTATAATGGTAATCATGTTGTTGTTGAAGCTGTTGTTGTCGTTGTTGCGCCGCGTCACCTCGTAAAGCCGGGTAATTAAACATCTTCGAACAATTTTCAAGGATGGGCTTTGTAGAACGACAATTAACGCGCGGAGTCGACGTACGTTGAATAAAGATTCATGTAGGATTAACTTATGAAGGTACGGAATATTTTTGAATATATCTAAATATGTGTAATGCATATTTGAATATTATGAATACATTTTTTTGCGGAGGTGAAAGGGATAGACGCGATGAGATGAAAATAAAAAAAAATGAATTAAAGGATTTTTGAGAGAGTGGAAAAATGCCAAAAGTCAGTACAAGGTTGGTTCTTAGACGTGGATGTTGCTATAACGTAAGTTGAATAAAGATCTATGCACGTAGCATTAATTTCTGAACGTAAGAAATATATTTGAATATTCAAAATATTTTTTTGCGGAATTAAAATGGATACACGTGACGAAATAAAAATAAATGAATGCAGGAAAGACCCGCAAAAACGAGAAATAACCCCGCAAGAAACATCGAATCCGAAAAACAATATGAAGCCGGAATACGGCTTCGCATATAAAACCGTCGATGACCGCAGTACGTACGCTCGTGCCGTCACTCACCCTAAAGCGAACCGGAAACCCGATGGCAATGCTATTGCTTACGCCCGTTCGTCCGACCGGTCTATGTTCGTACTACTGAATTTTTACGTCTATCGAACCACGTATTTTTCATCGGTCCGGCGCAGTCCGAAAGGTTCTTCAATTTTACATAGCTCTTTTCGGTGGATGATCGTGCGCGTACGAAACGATACCCAGTTTCGGGAGCAATGCACCGTACCAGACTTTTCCACGGTCCGCGTTACGGACAGCTCGCAAGGCTATTGTTTTTTTCCCCCCCCTCCATCCTTGTTTTTTCTTTATTCTTTTATTTCGTGGGTGAACGCGTTCGTGAGAAAATGTACAGGTACACGCGTTACGATCGGGCTATCCTCGCCGTGCGCCGGTCAATGCCGATGGAAAAGCTTTCGACCACCCACGGCTTCACCGGTCGAGTAATAACGTCCATTTCGGGTCGGGTGGAGGCTATAACGCGCGGGCTACATTGGCCCGGCGGGTGTGCGGGTTTTCGTTCTCGGGAGAGAGCACAAAAAAATTGAAAAAACAAAGACACACACACACACACGGGAAGGGTAACAAAAAGAGAGTGGAAATCTACGGGGAATTGGGGTAGAAGTGTTCGGTACCGGCGAACGATCGACTTGGGTCACCAGTGCCATGGATACGGTGACCGATACGCGTTGCCTCGTTCGGTATAGAACGAAGAGGACATTTTTTTTCTTATTCTTATCTGTCTTAAAAGATTAATAGGGTATCTGTCGGGTTTCGAGTTCGACGAGTTCTGAATTTTTCTGGAGAAATCCTTGGAGTTTTGCCTTCAAGGGACAAATATATACATATAAAGTGAACAAAAATTGCTATTAATAATAATAATAAAAATAATAAGAATAATAATGATAATAATAATAATTATTATTATTATTATATTATATATATAATAACTATTCTCATTCTAATTCTAAACGAAAATTCTATCATTATTATTATTATTATTATTATTATTCTTATTATTATTATTATTATTATTATTATTATTATTATTATTATTATTATTATTATTATTATTATTATTATTATTATTATTATTATTATTATTATTATTATTATTATTATTATTATTATTATTATTATTATTATTATTATTATTATTATTATTATTATTATTATTATTATTATTATTATTATTATTATTATTATTATTATTATTATTATTATTATTATTATTATTATTATTATTATTATTATTATTATTATTATTATTATTATTATTATTATTATTATTATTATTATTATTATTATTATTATTATTATTATTATTATTATTATTATTATTATTATTATTATTATTATTATTATTAGTTTTATTATTTATATTAATATTATCATAATAATAATAATAATAATAATAATAATAATAATAGTAATAGAATTTTCATTTTCGAATTACAATGAGAATAATAGAATAATAATAATAATAATAGAATTTTCGTTTAGAATTAGAATGAGAATAATAGCATTCGACACAATAGAACAATCGAACTAATCATATTTTAATTTTTATAATATTATTATAAAAATATAATATACATATAGAGTGAATAGAAATTGCTATAAATTATCACCAATAGCGTTTTCAATTTTTTCCACAAAATCGAATGTTACAAAAAATCATTTCACAACCCTTCGTTCTTCGGTCAAATTCTTTCCCTCTCTAAAATTAATTATTATCCAACGGTATTAAAAAAATAAAAACAATCTACGAGTGCACGCATGCGGAGCACATCAACCGACAACGAACTTTATCGAATGCAGAAGCGTTGCATGCAGGAAGGCTGAGTACCGCCGCCACAATGGGAGTCCACTGACACGACGTGAAAGCTGCGCGTTCACCCTGAAAGGACCCACCGCAGGACTCCGGGCGTCCTCCCGCGATCGATCGTCCATGAATCTCGCGGAGTTTGCTCCCGCTAAGCCGTTGGGGCTGCCGGATTGAATCTATCTTTACAACGGTGAAAAGTGTACCACCACCATCGTTCTTCTAAGAAATCGGTGAATGGCCATTTACTTATATACTCTTCGTTCGTAACATCGTTACGCTTTTCCACTGCGGGCACTAACTTTCCTTTCATCGGTTTTTTCTCGCCGGGCTGTAGTTCATGTTGTCTATAAAATGAAGAGTATAAAAGAAGGGAGAAGAAGAGAATCTAGACGATTATTTCATTAAGGTCTTACTGGATGGATGGAAAGTCGCCGAAATTGTTGAAAATTTGATGGGTGATAGAATAATAATATATAAATCAGTTAGGAATTTTTCGCCGCATAATTCAGTAATTCTAGATATATGAATCGCCGTAAATTCTGAAAAAAATTATATCATCAAGATTTAGGATCGACACAATGATATATGCTCAGTTTCAAGCGAATCGACTAAATAATTGTTAAGAAATTAATTAAAGTAATGAGTAATGACAAAACGTCAGTCAACCACACGCCAATAACGTCGAATTCGACTTAAATCATTATTAAAACCGGTAATATAACATTTCTAAGTGCCAATTTATTATCATTTCAGCTATTCGTACACCTGAACATGTACGACATGATCCAGACTCGTAAATCCACGATTCCACCATTTCGAACAAACTTTTTGCCCGACGATCCATCCGTTAAGACTTTTATTCCGCAATTAACGACGAATGTCTCTCCGACCACGCCGTTCCGTAGAAATATTTTCATCTCGTAAATTTTTCGTAATTTTGCATCTCGCGGCGAACCGTGAATTCGCGTTTTTTTTTCCCCTCCCCGAAGTAATTGATAAATCCGAACGCGAAGCTCATTTCTCACGCCACGATCGTACCTCTACAACGTTATCTCTCGCGCGATGAGAAAGGTGCAAAAAAATTATGAGTGGATTGCTTCGCTTCGTCATTGTTTTCTCGCGGGATGCCGTTTTTCTTCTTTTCCCGCGAAACGACGATGCCGGCTTCGTTCGTTCGGATCGTTAACGCCTGGCGTGCTCGCCGACGTGAGACTGCACGGAATTCGATCCTCGTCCGTACGAAAGAACAACGAACGCGATTAATTTTTTTTTTTTTTTTTCATTTTTCACTCTCCAACGACGTTGAGATACGTATAACCGTGTTTACAAAACATCGACGGCTTTCGCGTGTTGAGTAAATTGATTGACGTTTTTTTATTTTGTCTTTTTTAATTTTTTTTTTCTCAACGTTAGTTCCGCTGATTGTTAATTTTTTTTTGGTTCTTCAGGTTTCGAAGTACTTCGTGGTTTCTTTGAACGGTATTGGAAAGAAAAATAGGGGTGCGAGCCGAGGGAGTAATAATTCGAGGTAGAGAGGGGATGTAATAGGAGGTGATGCAAAGACTGCGGCGGGTGGGACGGAGGGAGGGGCAAGCACGCGTGTATAAAGGATACTCCGGGGTGTGCCGTGCTTCAGCGACTCCTGGGTGAAGTGGAGAAGGTTGAATGAGGTTCAAGTACAATGGTGGTTTCAAACGGTCTTAACGAACGCGGTACACAATCGAGGGCGAAGGAAACACACTTTCCCCTCGCGTTCTTGGAAAACTAGATCGATTGTTTCGTAAAACGGGGGTGTATTGTATCATTGTGCACTTGTACGATACGTTCAACGATTAATTCAATTTAGCGACAAGTCGGACAAAGAAGTTTAGCGAAGGTTAAAGACGATTGTCGCCTGGTGTCGCTTGAAATAACTATTGATTGTTTATTTTCTTTTGTATTAGGTTGTGTAATGAATTCCCGGTGTTTTTGTATTGTATTTCATTTATTCGAGATGTTGTGGTTTGATGGGGGGAGTGTATATAAGCATTGGCAAGTCGTTTTCTCGCTTTATCAAGCTATGCGCTTCAATTTTTCGAATTGATAATAATTTTAATAAATTTTCAGGGTCTCTCTCAGAGAAAATTGCGGGAAAAATTGAAATACAAAACGGGTGGGAACTTATTACACAACCTAGTATCTTCTATTTATCGAAAATCGTTAAACTGCAAGAAGTAAGTCGATGAAACGTCGATGATTCGTTTTCTTCGTTCACTCGTGAATTATATTAACAGATTTCTCAACCAATCCAACTTTACTCAAGCTTGAATGCGTCCACGACAATGGAACTCCGCGAGATCCATTATTACGCGGATTCACTAATATCTCATCATGTATTGTGCGAACACGTGCACGAAGGTAACGAGTATTTGTTGAAATACCCGGAAAACAAAGCACCGAAGCCCGTCGTGCGAATCAAAGGTCGTAGATGCAACGCGGAGAGTCTCGGATAAGAGGATGTAGCAACGGAACGCGTCGAAGCTGATCAATGCGAAAATTCCGTCTGAATGAAGCCACGGGGTATACGATCAATTGTCGGGGATTGCTCGGATGACTCACCTATTTTACGGTTTACTTGAGCTCGAAAGCCAGCGCATTACATCGCCGGAATGAAATCTATTCCGAGTAAGATGACACGAGCGAGCGAGTGGATTGCGTACTTTGCCGTCTCCCTGCACTCTGTCTCTTCTACTTACGATGCAGCTCGATCTACACCGAGCGATTCCTCCCCCCCCCCCCCCCTAAAATCCCTCGGGACTTCGAATCTCCGTGTTGAAACTTTGATCAAGGCTTTGCTTTTAATAAGAAACATCCAACGAGTCGGGCATAAATAACGAAACTGAATAAATTTCGACTCGAAGAAAATAAAGAAAAAAAAATGTTGTCTAACGCGAATGAAGGTTTGTCTCGTTGGGGGATGATTTTTGTTAGGTTGGGTAATGAATTGTCGTGTTTTTTGGATTTTATTCGTTTCCCGACATTTCGGGATTTGTTAGGTGAAGTATATGAGGTATTCTGTCGGGATTCAACCACTCTTGGACCTTGAAATTTTCGATTTTCTCTTGGTTTTGAATCGATATTGAATAAAAAATATTTTTTCCTTCCCCAAATGGAAAATACAGCCTGATGATACAGCGTTCAATGTCGCGGTTGGTCGCGGTGGACGTTGGAAAATTTGTCACAAATTCATAGTTGAATTAGCGTGAATTCGAAACTTTTGCGCAACTCTCCGACAACGCGAAACTAGCGGCAACATGTACGGCGAAGCAAAATGCGTTTTGGAGATTGTACCGGTGGAAGTTGGAACGGTACGGGTGCGGAATCTGCTTGTGGGAAAACGAGGATGGTGATGTTGGAGACAGTGAGAGTTTGCAGTTTCCAGCATCCAGCGACATCACAACGCTCGGACGGACGATCGATTTTACCCACTGTCTAGCCATCTACCAACGAGAACCACCCACGTCATACGAGAACCGCAGTTTATATCGTCTAAAATTCGCATATTCATTTCGAATGATAATAATAATAATAATAATATTAATAATAAAAATAAAATAATAATAATAATAATTATTATTATTATTATTATTATCATAATAATAATAATAATAATAATAATTATTATTATTATTATTATTATCATAATAATAATAATAATAATAATAATTATTATTATTATTATAATAATAATAATAATAATAATTATTATTATAGAATATAATAATAATAATAACAGAATTATCATTATTATTATTATCATAATAATAATAATAATTATTATTATTACTATTATTATTATTATTATTATTATTATTATTATTATTATTATTATTATTATTATTATTATTATTATTATTAATAATAATAATAATAATAATAATAATAATAATAATAATAATAATAATAATAATAATAATAATAATAGTAATAATAATAATTATTAATCATATTATTATTAATAATAATAATAATAATAATAATAATAATAACAATAATAATAATAATAATAATAATAATAATAACAATAATAATAATAATAATAATAATAATAATAATAATAATAATAATAATAATAATAGAATTTTCGTCTACAATTAGAATGAGAATAATAAAATTCGACATGATAGAAATATAGAATATTATAATTTTTCTTGATGATAAAAAAATAGAATTATCATTTTATTACAATATTGTAGAATTCTATGAAATTTTATTCGGTTATTATATTATTAATATGATTTTTAATTATAATTATTATCATTATTATTATTATTATTATTATTATTATTATTATTATTATTATTATTATCATTATACATCCCATACTCATAACAATTATAATAATAAAAATGACACAGCGCCTTGTTTATACATGAATCATTATAGTATGTCAGCACAGTGCCTTCGAAAACTTTCACCAAACTGCACAACCGACGGCAACCCCTAAAAGGGTCAACCGGCGCGGTGTTCAATGATTCAATCGGTTTCTCCAAAGACCCACCGGCTCACACCCAAGACCCCGAATTACGCCCCAAGCGAAATCGATGGAAAATTAAGATTGGGGGATGAAATATTTTTGGCCAGTGATATCGATAAGTCGAGCGTGGGTGAAAACGTTCACCGTGAAACGAAATAACGGAGACTCGGACGGAGTGAATTGCATGTGACTCATCGTGTTTTTCCACAACCCTCGCGTCGACCTGCGATTCTCCGCGACGTCGATGGAGTCGCGCGGGGGAGGAACCCGAAGGGACCGAAGTTCCCGTCGAATCAATTGGGAAAAGTAACTTTCTCGATACTTCGGAACCGAACTCGGCACAACGGCATAGTTTGCCCGTACACACACACGTGCAAACGTTACGACACTACGGGCGTCCGAAGACGAAACACAGTGAACGATTAGAGTGGCAATACAGTCCATTTCGCACGCGCCAATCTCATTTTTCGTATCTTCTTCTTCATTCTTCGTTTCGTGTGATTTTTTTCTTCTGATATTTTTATTATTTTTATTTTTGTTTCACCTCGCTGGGGAGAAGTTACTTTTACGAGTCTCTCAATCATCTTTTATCACGTGACTCTCATACGAGTCCTTGATTCTTAGTCCGCAACGAGGGTCGGGGTTAAATCCACCCACGTAGTGCGTTCTTTACGTTTTTATCTGTTTGCATGATTTATATTGTCTTAACGAATGATTCTCCGGTAATATAACTATTGATTGTTATACTAGCATAGTTGATGGGGTTTGATGCATTTTTTCGAATTTTTTTGAGCTTTTAAGGCGCTATAACTATTATATATCACTTTGTAACGTGGCTATTTTTTTCAGGACAACGTATTATCGTACCATGCGGAGTAAATTGTGTACGTTAATGTTATTACAGCACAGCGAGTACTTCTCTACGATTTTTCATCTCTTTAATTGCGTTCGACGTATCGAGAAACGAATTTGAGATCATCGATGGCGCGTTTTCTCGTCGTTTCCCGGCGCCATTGGCGTCAATCGACGATTGAAGACGACGAAGAAACGAGCGGGAGCTTCGACGTCACTCACTCTGCCACGATATCGCGGATTCAATTAAGCTCTTCGAGAGTTCAAAGAAGCGAGAACTGTCTGTCAATTCTATCCTTCTGGCTGATAAGAAAAAGACGTTTATTCGAAACGACTTTGGCCAAAATATTTCTTCTTTCAATGATTATAGGTAAAAGGTGGAACAATTTAAGGTCTCACTGCAAGAGTATAAAAAAATTCCCAAAATGCTCGACAGCTTCAGAAATTATAGTTCTTGATTGAATAATAATATAGAATTATTTTAGAATCTATCATGATATAATTACGTAGTTATCAATCTAACGAGATGAGGATGGGCATAAGAAGCTCGGCGAGTAAATCGCAAGGGCGGTAATGTCCGGCTTTGTTTTTCGGAAGGGGTGGTCGGGATTAACGCGAGAGAATAAAGCGAAAAACATAGTGTAGCCGCGAGGTGCTACAAAAAGGACGCGAAACCGTACTTCACGCGTGCGACAACGATCAGTAACGAAGTACGCGTAACAAGGAAAATTCCCTCAGTAGTACAATTCGCCTGCAGGCGGACAGCCGCAAACTCCGGAACCGCAGCTAAGCTAGCAGCTGACGGGAGGAACCGTTGCCGTCGTTTCGTTGCCATTACTGTATTACGTATCTTTGTAGCGCGGAAATTTTGAGGAAAGAACGAAGAGAAGCCGAAACACGACGAGATACGAGTTAAAAGATGATGAACTATTTTTCGTGTGCTTCGCTGGGTTTTACACGGAAATGAGAGAGAAATATGCAATAAGCGAGAGAAAGGAATAAAGCAAGCGTGAGACCGTGAGGGCGTGGATGTATACAGGGTGTCCGAAAATCACCCGACGCAAACGAAAAGCCATGGGGAATTGGGGTTATTTTGGGTCGAAAAATGTAGGGGTAGTTTTTTTCTTTTCGCTTCGTTTGGGAGATAAAAGGGTTTTTACGATTTGGCTTTTGGATTCTTAGGATTTTTTCAAATAAAAACAAGAATTTCTAGGTGGTAAAACCGGGCCTAGATTTTTTTTCCTGCAATTTACTATCAAATATGAATTTGTAAGATTTTAATCGTTTTATTTATTTTGACGTCATTTTATTCAGACAAATACGTTATAAATGAGAGGTCACATAAAACACAAGTTCTAATTATTCATTAGTTTTTCTTTAAAACTTTCCACAAAGGAAAAAATTCCCGGCTACTTTTCGACGATTAGAAATTCTCGTTCCAATAGAAAAAAAATTACAAGGCTCCTTCGTAGGGTGGCAAAAATAGAGCCAATTAACTCAACCCTCATCCAAAACCATAAAAAACCGTGCCACCTCGAAAACCAACCAAACCCAAATAAACCACCCCCAAATTTCTTCGACTCGAAATCAACCCTCAGTCACCCTTTTTTCCCTCTCGCACAATTTTTCTCGCGACACCCGTTATACAAGCTTCAACCGGGGAAACAAAGATCCGGCGATGCAGGTAACCCAACCCGAGTGCTAGACGGTGGTAAAGAAGCGAGAAAGAAAGCAGACGAAAGACTAAGAGTCGTCCCCGTGTAATGTATGTGTGGAGTGGTACTACGTGCGGTGGCTTCGGTGTTACGAACAGCCTCGGCGAAGATGGCAACGTAGATGTAATATAATACGCTCTCACACGTACCTTAAAACCACACGGAGACTCGTGAGGGAGACTCGTTGGCGCGTGTACGTTTTCGGGGCTCTGTGTTTATGCGCAGCGGTGTTTGGAAGCAGGAAGGGGCAGACGTTGGATGAAGGGTGGTACGGGGTAGGCGCTCGGGGACGAAAGCGGAAGAGCCGTAAGGGGCATGGAAAAGGGGAAAACGGCGTTGCGGGAGAAACGAGAAGCGCGAGGGCGGCGGCGGGAGCGGGGTTAGGGTGGGGGATGGGGGGGTGGCGAGAACAGAGGGGTGCAAAGAGGGTTGGAGGCGGAGGGGGATGCGAGTACTCGGGGATATAACAGGGCCGTGCACTTGGCATATTTTAGGTCACCCGGCACACACCTCGTGCGCCAGTGGCACGACTATGCCACCCCCCCCGGCCTCCCCCAACCCCCCTCCTTTCCCTTCCGTTATAATGCAAGCTCGATGCTGAGCGGCTCCTCTCGCTGGGCGCTCCTGGTTTCGCTCCACCACTGTCTCATCGCGCACACACGTACGCACACACGCGCGCGCGCGTCGCGAAGCACTTGAGCGGTCCCGGAATACAGCAACGCACACGTATAATATACCCATCATCAGCCCCGTGCTAGTCGCATCGCCACTCTCTTCCGTTTCACCCACTCGCACGAGCACACACGAAGACACGAAACCCGCAAAATTTCAGTTTGGCCGGAACGCCTATGCTCCAACGTCGTTTCAACCGTTGCATTTGCAAGCTGTGCTGATATTACAAGTGACAGCCCGGTCTGGTATTTATGGGCCAACGTGCGCAACGGATGCTACGCTGGGGGGGGGGGGGGTGGTAAATCGTGGGGAGGGCGTGTTAAAACGCCTGTCCGTGTCACCGAAGATTATTTCCAGTCTCGGTACGGTCTTGGGGTCGTTCACTCGCGGCGAGATTGGATGGGATGGGGAGAATGTCCAGGTTGGTTAGGGGTGGTTCGGGGGATGACGGAGGATTGGCCAGTGGTGGATGGAGTCGGGCAGGAGGGACCGAGCTGTACCAATTTTGGGGACCTTGAACTCGAATTAGATAAAGATGGAACGAAAAAAAAAGCTCATAAGCCTATTCACAAGAAAAATATTTCTCTGGAAAGAAGATATTATTTCAAATGATGAATTATTTTAATTACAGAACGGATAATGAATGCTGCGGGATTGCCGTCCCAGGTCTGGTCTATCGTTGGGCAAACTTTGCAATCAAGATATTTCCTCATATGGTCGATGAAGCACAAAAGCTGCCAAGCTACGTTGTCGAAGCAACGTGGAAACTCGTTTGGATAACAGAGTCGACGTTGGAGTCTCGGTTCGAATGTTGCGATAGTCAGCATCAACAGGATCGGAAAGTAACCCGAGGCTCTTTCAAACGTCGGGAGTGTTGTGAACGGGTCTGTCGTGGACTGCTGTATCCAAAAGCGATTCTGAGCAAGCGCGAGGCGATACGTTGAAGGTATCTGACCCGACCCGAAAGTCGCGCCCATACTCCGCTGACCCAGCGAGCGAGGGTTGCCCTTCGTACTTCGGAGCTTTCCAACGTTGAGACGTTGGACCGGTTCTTCGGCACCCGAGGCTAGTTCGGTAAGCGTCTCGAGGTCCTGCGATCGCTAACCCGGTCGAAGGGCGATATTCCCTTCGGCGGTAGGGTTACTCGGAGTTCAACCGTAATCGCGCGCACGGTGTGGACCAACGAACCACAACCGACAACGAAACGGCGGGCGTTTCGGCCCACATCATAATTGCGCTCCTGTCTGGCTAGATTTTTCTACCTATCTCTCTCTCTCACCACGCGATACCGATAATAATGATAATAATGATGAAAATAATAATAATAATAATAAATAAATAAATAATTAATAATATATAATAATAATTATTATTATTAATAATTAAAAATTTCTTAAGAAAGAATAATGATAATAATAATAATAATAATAATAATAATAATAATAATGATAATAAATAATAATAAATAATTTATAATATATAATTATAATAATAATCATTATTATTATTATTATTATTATTATAATTATCAATATTGATAATCAATAATTTGTTAAGAAAGAATAATAATAATAATAATAATAATAATAATAATAATAATAATAATAATAATAATAATAATAATAATAATAATAATAATAATAATAATAATAATAACAATAATAAAAATAAAAATAATAATAATAATAACAGCAATAATAAAAATAATAATAATAACAATAATAAAAATAATAATAATAATAATAAAGCTAAGCCAAGAATTTGTTGTTGGGTCTAACGCAGACAATATGTTGATAAGGTTAAGCGTCACATTGCACCCAAGCCATGCATTCTCACTTGGGAGTGCAGCCTTTGACTGCTGTTTCGAATTATCGCTTCATTACCACCCGGATGTCTGTCACGTGTAGAGAACCATCGTCGCGAGGTTGCCGTGTCTCAGACGTCGCTGCGATTTCAAGATTGACACGAACAAGACCCCCTTTGGAAATACGGATGGATAGATACGGGTTGATTCTCATTGTCACCGATAACGATCGAACGTAACCCCGAGATCGAGCAACGTCGCGTCAAGTCGGAGATAACGCGAGTCAATATTTTCTTCGTCGAATTGCATTGCGCGAGTATTAGTTCGATGGATCGACGGGAGTGAAAGACGGAGTCGGAATAGCTTTCGGGCCGCGAGAGGATATCTCTCGTCACTCTCCCGGAACGAATCGGCAGCCGGAAACGGAAAGGGCGTCGACGGTGGTTGGCGACCCTGCGTGCCGGCGGGACGAGGAGGCGGAGGAGGGTGGGGGTGGGTGGAATGATCTACCGCGTGTGCACTAATCCGGTGATAATGGAGTAACGAGATTCCCTCGCACGTACGTTTCTCGCATATTTTAACTTTGCATTTTGCGGAGGAACGCCCTTGCGGGAGTGGGTTTGGTCGGGCGCGTGGTTCGGGGCCTCGGGTACGACAGCCGCCGCGAGGGTGAGGCGCGGCAACGGTGGCGGGGGCGCGCGAAAGCGGGCGAGGAGATACGGCGATGGGGGTAGCTCGAGCGAGATGAAATATATATGTATGTATGTGTGTATGCATCTACTGGGTGTCTATGGAGAAACGAGAAACGTGGGTGAGGTTATTTTAAGTCGAAAAAATTAGGGGATGATTTTCTCCGTTTTTATCTGGGGGTTGTAGCGATTTTGATTATTTTGGCTCCTGTTTTCTTTGAATGGCTCTATCTCTGTGAGACTAAGACCGAGTCTTGTAATTCTTTTTATTTGTACGAAAATTTCTAACCCAATACATTACCCAACACAATTTTTTAAGATTAACGTTTTTTTTTTAATTTGGACGTCATTTTATTCAGGAAAATACGTTTTGAGTTGTATTATTATTCGCTTGATATGGAATGTCAATTAATTCTTTACAAAACTGATCAATATATTTTTCCCCAAGAATGAATATTTAAAAAGTTATCAACAAAAAACCCCACGAAGTGGAATTCGAGAAATATTGCATTTTTCGATAAGAACAGAGAAAAAAATGATTCATGTGATCCCCATTTTGCAGTAAATCACAAGAAGTGTCCAAGACCGCATTTGTTCCCGAACGAAACGAAAAGACAAAAATCATCCCCTAATTTTTTCAACTCTGAATGATCTCGTGTAGCCATGGTTTTCTTTTCGGACTGCGGTGATTTTGGGACACCCTTTATATAGCCGTGGAATACGACGGGGCCGGGGTGGGGTTGGTTTCGTGCACGCGAACCAGCGCTATAACGTTGCGGAGCGGCAAGCACGAGAATTAGGATGAGAAGTAGCGAGACTGAGACGGAAAGCTCGTGGCGGGGGGGGGGGGGGGCAAAGCGGGAAGAAGGGAAGCGGTTGGGTTGGGTACAGTCGAGGTCACTGCGCCTGACATCTCTTTGGTATACGAGTCGCCGCATGCCGCTGTACCGGCAAAATTGTTTGCACTTCCTGCCGGAATACGATAAGCCGGGCAGCGAAATACCACCGCACGATGGGGCGAAGTGCGAGAGAAGGGTTTGATGGTTGCCGAGCAATGGTTCGAATTCTTCGGGCGTGCGATCTCCGGTGATCGGGTGGGAAAAAATCGCGAACACTTGGGACGATAAACGTGAGATCGTTATTTTACTCGACGTCGATGGTTTATTGAGCTTCTCGAGCGTTTTATAATTTACCGGGGTTGGGCATTAAGGGCTTACATAGCTCCGCGTGTTCCGAAGACACGGCGGAATTTAATAATTTATTGTAAAGGTTGTATGAGGGGGGGAATTGTTGATTTTAGATTTTTTATTATCTTGAAACTATAAGAGAGAAAATATATTCTGAGCTATGTTCTTAGGGATGATCGGCCGGAGAACTCAGTCAATTTTTGATAATTTTCAACTTTTCTTTTCAAATCTTGATAATTACATGTTCTCTATAGTCTCACGAGACTTTTTTTTTCTAATTTTTTGGTTGGATAATTTTTTATAAATCATGAAACTAAAATTTTTCGCATTCGAATAATTTTATATTTAGAACTTTTGAAATTTTTCAAACAAAAAAAATTTTCAATTTTTTAATTTTTGAATTATAAAAAATATAATATTGTACTAAATATTATATATTAAGTTTTAGATGATGTAATTATAATTATATACGATAGACTACACTACTACTGTATAGTATATACTATTATTATTATTATTTTATTATTATTATTATGATATAATTATATATATTTATTCTATGTTATTATTTTATTATTTCATATTATTTTTATTATTATTATATTCTTATTTTGTGTTGACATTTTTAAACCTTCACACTTTGAAATTTTTGCATCTGTAAGATTTTACACCTCAAAATTGTTAGTTTTTGAAAAATCGGCAATCAACATTTTTCACAATTTTACATTACGGTCATTTTTCCGAGATTTACGACGATGAACGAGAGAAGGAGATCGAAGAGAAGATAGTCAACGTCAATAGTCCCAGCGACTACGATTCGTGCCCTCAACCGATATGACGTTCGTAAACGCACGTTATATGCAATATTTTTATCGCAAGAATATTTTTACACCGATTTTATGCGTTATTCATTGCCGATTGTCGGTGCACGACACGCTGCGGAAATGCACGCGCGTTGCTGCACGGCTTCGCGCATTCGCGTTTACATGCGAATACTCGCATCTGAAGTAAAATCGTTCGCAGGGGATCAAAGTTTCGATGCAGCGAAATAACCGAGACGCTCGTCGATGGTGAAATCTACTTTTTCCATCTTTATTCACGTTGTAAAACGCACACCGGCGATTCGTGCGCGTATCCATGGTCGTCGGTTGCGATGTGTTGCAACGACGAAACTCGCGGAGCTCAACGTGACCTCTTTATCGTCGCTCAAACAAATAAATTCCGGACTGTTTCGTTATTCAAACCGATGTCGCGTGAGTGAAACGAAAAATAAATGAAAAAAAGAAAAATCCGATGGTTCCGGTGGAAATAATTTATCACCCTTGCCGACTCGCCCCCGGGGTTGAAGTTCATCTTGACACAGTTCAAAATTTCATGCGAGAGTCTCCGGTTGATTTTTTAAAGTAATTTTTTAACATTTTTTTATTTAAAAAAATGATCAAACTTATTTTTGTTAAATGTTTTATTTAAAATAAGTAAATAAAAAATCCGAATGACTCCGGTCGAAATAAT
The DNA here is from genome assembly GCA_963971145.1 of Sussaba pulchella. Taxonomy (NCBI): domain Eukaryota; kingdom Metazoa; phylum Arthropoda; class Insecta; order Hymenoptera; family Ichneumonidae; genus Sussaba; species Sussaba pulchella. The sequence goes on from OZ020176.1 coordinate 7,360,792, forward strand.
TTACCACCCTCGTTGACTCGTCCTCGACTTTGACGTTCATCTTGACACAATTCAAAACTCCATACGATAGTCTCTGGTTGATTAAAAAATAATTTAAAAAATTAATTTTACACAGAATATTTTCCAAACATTTCCTTAAATAAAAAAAAAACAAAGAAAAATCCGATGATTCCATCCGAAAAAAATGTACCACCCTCGCCGCCTCATCCCCAACTTTGACGTACATCTTGACACAATTCAAACCTCCCAACTCAAACCTCCTCACGCGAAAAAATAACAAAAAATTCGCCCAAAAAAAAAAAAACCAAAATCAGGTTAGTTTTCCTCAAATATTGAACGCGGTACTCTAAGAAATTAATACCCGACCGCACTCGTTTTCGCGCAAAGAAGAGAAGGTAAACGCAGTCGATGTAACGACGATGGCGGTCGAGAGCTTGATGAGATTTGGTACAGCCGTATCTGTTTGAACGTCGCAGAATGGTCCAGGGCTGGGTGGATGATGGGGAGAGCGGAGATGCGACGAGGGAAGAACGAGGAGAGTACGGGGGGGGGGGGGGGGAGGAAACGAGGGGAAAAAGAAGAGACTGATGGGAATGAGAATGGAGGATTGAATGTTGTACGGTAGAGTGGGCCTTAGTAGAGCGGGTTAAGTTTAGTTTACTTGATACTAACGGTGACGCCTCGGGGAAGGTCGGTGAAGTTGCTCGAGACACGAGTAAGAAATGGAAGTAGTCGGAGGGCACGGAGGCGCAAAGGCGCAACGGCGAGGGGTTGCGCGGAGGGGATGCGGATGCGGAGAGAAGAAGGTATGACCCATTCGCGTGAAACGACCGAGACTCCGTCGGTGCTACTTCGCTCTCGTGCTTCGGACTCTGGGCTTCGCTTTGCCTCGACGCTCTTCGTCGGCTTTAAAGCCTTCTTCGGTTTTTTTTTTTCGTTCCTCGTGGCATTGCAAAAAATTCAACGAGACGCCTCGTTCGAGGGGCGGAGCTCCGGCAAACAACCCACCGCCCCCCTACGTAGCGAAAGAGTTTTGTCCTTGTCGTGTAAAATCGAGAGCGACGAGGATTTTGTTGCGATTTGTAACATTTTGTCTCGAAGTAATGACGTTTTATTTTGTATTTCTTTACGGAGGGATGAAGGGGCGGGGCAGGGGGGGGGGAGGTTGAGGGTTGAGAGGTAGATTTGTCGTTCCTCGGTTTGTTCCTGTGTTCCTCGCGAGAAGGGGTTTGTTTGAGACCTTTTGGGCGTTCGAAGTGAGGTTTCTTGATTGGTCAGCCGAGTAAAAAAATTATGTATAGTCTATATATCGACTATTTATAGAATTGGGTATACATAGTTCATATATAGTCTATGTGTGTCCGATAAAAAAAAAGTGATCTAAGGATAAATATAATAAATGCCAAAAATAATAATAATACAATACTCTTTGATACAATATAATAATATATCCAAAAATTATATATACTCTGTAACATTATTATAATGTTACAGTATTATTATTATTATATTATTATAACATTATTATAATATTATAATATGCTCTATAACATATTATATAACCTATGTATGAAATTCGGCATATATAGTCTAGATATAGGCTGTATATGGTTTATACATAGACTATATATGCTCAATTCTATATAGAGTCAACGTATGGACTATGTATAATTTTTTCACTTGAGCAGGGATTGAATTACGATGGAGAGCGTTTCGTTCATTGATTGATCGGAGTTTTATCGAGGTCTGGTGAGAATTTCACGGTGAAGAGAAACTTACTTGTTGTAAAGAACTATGTCGGGCAGCCATATGTGTTCCGAGGGCACGTGGAGAGTGTCCACCCCGCCGTACTCTTCCGGATTCCATTTTAGCTTGTAATCGTTCCACTCCTAGAACAAAAGAACAATAAAACGATGTTAATATCGCATTACTTCAATTAATTTCTCGACGATTATTCAGTCGATTCGTTTCAAACTAAGCATAATCGATCTGTCGATTTTCAATCTTGATGACATAATTTTTTCAGAATCTACGACGATTCAGTTTCATTCGTTTGGCAACCATTAACGTTTGCAGAAGCAATTTTCTCGTAAACTTATATGTATAAATTTATAAATACCGAATTATGTATTGAAAAATTTTGAAGTCGTGTATTATTCTATCAACTATCGATCCTCAAATTTTTACGAGTATTCCAATACCCATCCAGTAGAACCTTAATGGAGACAGGGTTTATTTCCCATCCCTTCGACGTCTGCGGAAAGATTTTATCCAACAGCTCATTCAGGGTCGTTTCTTTTCTTTTTACGTTCACGAGAAGTAATCGGCTTGCCGCACAATAAGCTATTGGGGTGATTGTGCAAGATGAAAAAGGGATGGACGATGATATAGGGTTTCGATAATAATTATCGAGTCTCTTGGTCGACCGCGATCGACGGTCCGAGATTTAAATATTCTCATCTGATGCGTTTGAGTTGCTTTCCGAATCCATCGGACTTTATTTCAAAGACGTATTATCGTTCTTCGGGGTAGGGCGAAGGATGGGGGATGAGATGAGGAGGGAGGAGGGGTAGCCAAAGCCATCCGCATCTCGTGGTGGACAGTCTTTTATTCGCAGAACCGTCATCGTAGCCTGGGCGACCGCTAATCCCTGAAATAATTGCCCTTTGAAACTTTCAACCCTCGCATATTGAGGGTAGAAGGTTGTCGAGGGTGCGATTTGATGTTTGGACGTGAATCCATGGATATTGCGGTGATTCTGCATTTGATTTTCGAGAATTACGATACCACTGAAGTCTTGTTCGACGATCGTCCACAGTGCCTAATATTGAGGGGTCGATGAAGGGCGGAAGTTCGTTTCGTGATTTCAAATGCTCAAAGATTATTAAACCGTTAATGAATTATAAGGAAAATTACGGAGAAACCAGATCGAAAAATACATATTTCCTGCAAAATTTTCTCAGCTTTCCGACAAATGTATTAAAAAAATGCCCAAAATTCGGATAACGGCCGAAAAACAGCTTTTTTACTTTCAGAATCGATTTTAATAAATTTTCAAGGTATAAACATACATTTGTCAATTGTACATTTATCAATTTATCCTCGTCGGGCAACCTTTCACGACCATCCCCGGCAAAGAGAAGGAAGCGAATGGAAACGACGAGGAAGAAATTAATTCCGACGGCGACTGACGGAAAATCTCGAAAAGCGGGTGAAAGAGAAATCGAAAGAATCCTTTGCAACCGTATGTTAGGGTTACCCGCGTTGATTCTCGAAAGCCCTCGTGGAAACGATATCGAAGGTTTCTGGTTCGCAGCTTCGGCCCGTGCGTTTTGTCAGACACGAGAGTGCTCGGGCAAAAGGAACGTAGGTTCTCGGGGGGAGAAAGGGAGAAGTCCCGAGGAGGAAGGGAGACAGCGGATCGGTGCGAGCGGGGGGAGCGGAAAGGGAGAATAGGGGGGGGGGGGGGGGGGGGGGGGTCTGTGATGTAGCTTCACTGACGGAAACTTCATTTCAATGCCAAATTGCATTCCTACCGGTTCGTCGAGTTGGACTTGGATTTTTATTCTTGCACAAGCCGGAGGCACATACAGGGTGCGTTGCAATCTACGTAAAACTCTTTGATGGAAATTACGTCCGACCGTCTTTGATTTACCTTACCGAGTCTTGTTTTTTTTTTCAAATTATTCGAAATAAGAAATAAGAATGATAATAATAAGATATAATAATAAGAATAATAATACGGTGATATAATAATGATATTTAAAAAAGTAATGCAGGTATTATATTGTAGTTTCATTAT
>OZ020176.1:7364793-7407293 GCA_963971145.1 Sussaba pulchella
AAGAATAATAAAATATAATCTCTTTTAAAAACCCGGTTACGAGGGAAAAATACGATCGAAACAATAAAATATGATATAAAAAAAAATGTTTCAAACCCATCTCATTCGAAAAAATACGATAAAAATAATAAAATATGATTAAAAAAAAAAATAGTCGGTATATCGTCGAAGGAGAAGTTTTCCATATTCGTATATTACGATTGGAATCAGCTCGACTAACCGGCAAATCGAGAAACCCACGTCGCACACGCCTCCGGCTCTCCCCGGCTCGAGCGTAAGACGAACGTTAACGCACTTACGCACCGTAACGAGACTCACGCAATAACATTTTTTTCTTTCTTTCATTTTTCTTCTTTCAAAGCGAAATCACCGAGCGTCTCGATCTACGACAACATCCCTGCGCAAGTCCGCTGCACATTGCCGGCAACGTGCACCGACAGCCGTCGCAGTCGTTGCAACTATTTGCGTCATCGAAAATTGTCGGTTTTCAAAACACTCACGGTAGATCCTCGAAACGTTGCGACGCCGCTTCGCGTTCCTTTCTTTCCAACAGAAGATCGTACGCGTTTTCGTTGTAGATCTCGAGATAAGCCACCTCAACCGTGTACAAGTTTTCCGGATTCTTGAAAATATTCGAATCGATCGGAGTAATATCGAAATAAGACGGAGAAAAAAAAATTGTCGATGTGTTTTTGAACGAAAGAACGGAGATGAGGAGAGGAATGATAATTATTTCGGTGACAATGATTTTGGAGATTGTACGAGCGATTTGGAAATTTGGAAAATATTTGGAAAATATGGAGGAAAACCTTTTGCACGATTTCGAAAATGTATTGCAACGTTCTTGGTAGAATTCCACGATCCGAATCGATCCCCGACTCGCCCGTGATCGAGTACGTTTTTCCACTTCCGGTCTGGATTTTTGAGACGGGTTAATATTTATTTATTTATTTATATATTTATTTTGTCGTTTGATTCGCGAAAGAAGGATTCACCTGTCCGTAAGCGAATATTGTGGCGTTGTATCCATCGAAGACGCTGGAAATAGTTAAAATAGTGTCAATTAAATAAAGAAAATTGTTTTTTTTAAATTATAATAATGTCCTGAAATTATAATAATGCACCTGTCGACGATCGGACGTGCGACAGCCTCAAAAACATCGATTTGGGGCACATCGTGCGCAAATATCCTGTGAAAACTGATAACCACAATTATAGTTTAAAATTAAAAAATCGATCAATCGTTTTATTAAAAATAAAAATTGTACCGATAATTCATCACGTTATTTATTTTCATTCACAAAATAATGCGACATTAATTCCACGAATTAGACAAAAAATTCAACCGCGAATAAATACAAAGTGATTCATTTTGTTAGTTAATTAATTAAAAATCCCTCACGAAAAATTCCACGACTCCGGACGATTGTCGATGTAATCCGAAAATTTCTGTGGCGCCGTTAGAACCAAAAAATCCTCGTTCAAGTGCTTCTTCGGTCGTCGATGAATCTCGTAATTCTAACGACGAACAATCTCCGATCAATCTACCTCAATCATCCCTCGAATCAATAAAATAAGCATCAAAATAACCCAAAAATACCAAAAAAATCAAATAAAAAAACCAAATAACCCAAAAATCCCCCGCTACACACACATCCGTTCCTACCACAACTTTCCTCTTATCCACTTCCGGTTTGACTCTGGCAAACACGGTAATAGAATTTTTAACCATATTTCCGTATCTTCCCTGATTCCGTAGAATTACAATTCCCTGCAATTTCAATTAATTTCAATCACGAGAGGGGGAAAAAAAAAGGCTTCATTGATTCGAACGAAGCAGCGAGTTGATAAGAGAGGGGAATCGAGATATCTCGATTCGGTTAGCGTCGATTCTCACGGCTCGGCCGGGTCTCGCTCGTACGCTCGCGAGTTTCTCGCGCTCGACGGGCGGACGAACGATCAATCGAAAAAGCTGTAGGAGAGCTTGCGGGGGCAAACAGCACCACCTCCACCACCATCACCAGCAGCAGCAGCAGCAGCAACAGCAGCAGCAGCGACGGCGTCGTCAAGGCGACGCCTGGCCTGCGCGGTTTCCAAAGCGGACCGGCGCAAAGCTCCGGTCTCGACGACGTTATCGTCGTAGCCACCTTCCTCCTCCTCATCGTCGTCGTCGTTTCGCGTTTTCGTTTACACACCACGAAAACCAAATCGTTCGCCACCGCGACGCGTCATCATCGTTCCCAACATTTTTATTCACACGCGACATCAAACATGTTTCATCCCTTCGATCATTGAATGAACGAAAAAAAAAAAAAAAAGCATTTTAATTTTTAAAGTAAATAAAATACAATGAATTTTTCATCGCTCCGGATGTGACAACCCGATCGCGGATTATTCGTGCCGTGACGCGACCGAATTTCGCCGGGTTTTGTTGGGACGAAGTGGAACAAATTTCTTCGACGAGGATCAACGAGGATGCGGACGAAGGCGGAGAAGGAAGACAATTGCGATGGGAATGTCGCAGTTCCGGTCGGCGAGGAATTGAGAGGATCGAAGAAATTTTTGAGATTGCAATAATTCGGGGTGGACATGTGCCGCTTCGTCGTATATTGATCTGTGGCCGGACCGGTGAATGTACGTCGGATTTTTTTGAAAAGATTTTGGAAACATTTTTTTCGGTTCGTCGATTGAGCTACGGGAGAAGTACGTGGGAGAAAGGCCGGTGAGTCGATGTGAGTGAGATTAATCATTGCACGTTCGAGATAATCGTTTTGGGGGAGTGTTTGATTTTTTTTTGTTCGTCTGGTTTCGATTGGGAGGGATTTTACGGCCTTGCGAGGGTGGAAGAGCAACAGGGCGTATCAGAAACGGCTGCATTGTTGTACAAATTGTAATCCTTGATGGGATATAAACTTTTTTTTCAATTAACGAACGATTTCGTGCGGTAGCGGAGGAATTGAGAATTTTATTGCCATAAAATTATCGGTAACAAAAAAAATATATATGTTTATATGTATGTATGTAATACAGATGAATTTGTTTTTTAAAGATTCTTCTGTCTCTATTAAACACGTTGGGGACAATCCAACATACAAGGAAATTAATTTAAATTCGATAAAAATATTATTTTCCCTGTATTGGTAATTTTTTAATTTAAAAAAATTGTATTTTTATAATTTGTACAATCGATTCGGCCTCGGCAGTCATTTGTTCGAGGCGAAACGGTGTGAAAGCTAGAGAGCCACCTCGTAAATTAGTTATCATAACCTTCGCCTCGTGGGAGGACGTAAAGCCGAGGAAATCGCAAATCCGTCGATTATCGAACGAATTTTTCATCGAAGCCGAGAAGCTTCTCCTGTAGTCGTCTGCGCGTTTTGTTGATCAAGAAGGTGTGAGAATTCGCCGCCTGTCAAAGTTTTGTCCCGACGGATCAAAATCCCGAAAACCAATCACAAGCGGGTGAAAACTTTCACAGGCGCCATTCGAACGTTCGGAATGGTATAAACCGCCCGAAACCGAGAGCAAGTAAAAGTATTGTCCAATAAGGCTCTCCAGCAAACTACGGAAATATACCTTACATATATATTAGGGTGGCTTGAAAAAAAAAAATTCTGACTTCAAATGAAACACATTCACTGCAAAGTATCTAATGGGAAGAACGTAAAGTTTACATTCAAAAAATCGTAGCTCCGCGAATTTTATACCTACGTCGATCCCGTGGGTTCCATTTGAAAGCTCATTAAAAACCGCTTAGAATGGCATGCAGACTTTTAGAAACCGATTGCAACTTCTATCAATAATTTTGTTTTTCCTCAAAAAATTATTGACGGAAATTAAATTTTTTTTCCAATGTAAATCATTTTTTCGCGGACTATTTTCATGAAAGTTGCAATCAAATTCGGGAAGTCCACGCAGAATTCTATGTATTATTAAGGGAGCTTCAAAATGAGTCTAATGCAATCCACGTAGCTTCAAAATCCGTCGAGATATTATCATTTGAATGATGAAAGCTACGTCTTCCTGTGTAATTCAAATAGTAGATAAATATCAATAGTCGTTTATAGATTCCTCAATATCCATCGATTAATCTGCAAATTTTCCTGTCTCCGTTTGCCGCCACGATCCATCAACTTTTCACCTGGACGTCGAAACAAAAAAATCAACAGACTCTAATACATCCGTACGTAATGTCGTGGAAGGAACGTCGATAATCCCTCGTCGTATACGGAATAACGTTTCCGCCTTTCTCTCACTCTCCCGGCTCTCGTAATATCATCGACGTCCGCGTATTTCCTAATTAACCTCCGTCTTACCGGCGTCTCCGTTCAACTTTCCAACTGTGGTGCAAAAAAAAAAAAATAAAACCCAAAAACAAAATTTTACAACAATAAACCGCGAAATAATTGAAGAAAAAAAATATATGATTGAAACATCGTAAGGGGGTTAAATGTAGAGCTTCGAGTCGATAATTGAGTCTCAATTCATCGAGACGTGTATGATGGCAAAGGGAGGAGTCGAGTTTCCGAATCCGTTGTACGGATTCGTTCGGTTCGTCGGAATCGAGACGATCTTCGTCATACCGCCGGAGACTATGTTGGGTTTCGATTTTGTATTTTTTTCTTTTCCATTGTTTTTTTTTTCTTTATTTTTTTGTCGTACTCGATCGAGCGAGACTCGTAAACTTGACGCGGCCGTCATCGATACACCGACGAGTAGAAAAACAATTTGTCACGATTAACTTGTGGCTCGTTGATCGATCGAGTAATCAAAATTATTTATACGAAGATCATTATTATTATCCGCTTGATAACAAAATAATAATTTTTCCATCCATCTTACTGGTTCTCAAAAAACGATTTCTAAAAAGAAATCATTTGTTCATCAGTCTTTTGAAGGTTACCAATTTTATGGATTCATTAAAAAACATGTTCTTAATTAACAAATCCGTGTTTGGAACAACAAGCGTCATAAAAGTCGTCGCTGCAACAATTACACTGCGATATCGCACGTTCGAAAAACCTCCCTTTGCGACTATCCGTCCCCCGATGGATATCATTCCGCCCCTTAAGGCTCAGACTGTCTAATCCTCGCAGCGCGTTTAATCCCACACGTCCGAATCACTCGGATTATCCCCTGCGACATTCGATCCCACCATCTTCATTCCCGTACAAATCCACCAATAAAAAATAATCAAAAACCAATCTAATTCAATAAAATCGCCAATTACATTTCAAAATACTTCCACCGACTCCAACAAAACCTGCGTTGGATCGGAAACACCGACACAGGACAAGTTAGAACAAAACACGAAGATTCGTTTTTCTTTTCTCGCATTATCCTTCTTATTTTTTTCGTAAATAAATGATAAAGAGCGCGGCGTTGCGAGACACGCTTCGATATATATACCGTGTGGCATTTGAAAATGTCAGTGCCTTCCTACATGCTGGATTCCTTTGCTCCACTGCGAAGTCCTTCGAATCTTTACACCGCGCTCCTTTTCTTTCCATCTTTCTCCCGAGCCGCAGCCTCGCGGATTTTGTCGTGTGCTGCTGCCACGGCTGGTTGCCGTTGCCGTTGCCGTTGCCGCAGCTCCTGCGGGCTGCTGCGCGTGCATGCATAATCCGACGTCTCACCCACGTCGGTGGAGGCCTCGTGCCGTGCGCTATTGTGCGCCGGGGCAAGGCGTCTCGCAACGGGGTCCGCGATCCTGCCGCCAAATCGACGGCAATTATGTATGCACGACGATACGCGCGGTTGGCGGAGAGGGAGGGGTCGAAAGAGGGGGCGGAGCGGTACCGATGTTGCTGTTTCTCGGTGCACCACTTCGGTTCTATTCCCGGCATCGATCGGTCGACCGATCGATTTTTCACCTCACGCGAGTGAGGTGCACGACGCTATTCCGTTCACTTCCGGTCGATTGTCACACACGAGGAAATACTTTGACACTCGAAATACCAGCAAAAATGAAATAAACAAATGAATGATTAAATGAATAAATTTAATAAATAAATGAATAAACAAATAAGTAAATCAATAATTAAATAAATGAATGAATGAATGAATGAATGAATAAATAAATAATTGAATGAATAAATGAATGAATAAATCAATAAATGAATAAATAAATAAATAAATTACCTAAATGAATAAATGAATAAATGAATAAATAAATGAATGAATGATCAAATAAATAAATAAATAAGTAACTAAATAAATGAATAAATAAATAAATAAGTAAGTCAATAAATGGATAAATAAATAAATAAGTAAATAAATAAATAAATAAATAAATAAATAAATAAATAAATAAATAAATAAATAAATAAATAAATAAATAAATAAATAAATAAATAAATAAATAAATAAATAAATAAATAAATAAATAAATAAATAAATAAATAAATAAATAAATAAATAAATAAATAAATAAATAAATAAATAAATAAATAAATAAATAAATAAATAAATAAATAAATAAATAAATAAATAAATAAATAAATAAATAAATAAATAAATAAATAAATAAATAAATAAATAAATAAATAAATAAATAAATAAATAAATAAATAAATAAATAAATAAATAAATAAATAAATAAATAAATAAATAAATAAATAAATAAATAAATAAATAAATAAATAAATAAATAAATAAATAAATAAATAAATAAATAAATAAATAAATAAATAAATAAATAAATAAATAAATAAATAAATAAATAAATAAATAAATAAATAAATAAATAAATAAATAAATAAATAAATAAATAAATAAATAAATAAATAAATAAATAAATAAATAAATAAATAAATAAATAAATAAATAAATAAATAAATAAATAAATAAATAAATAAATAAATAAATAAATAAATAAATAAATAAATAAATAAATAAATAAATAAATAAATAAATAAATAAATAAATAAATAAATAAATAAATAAATAAATAAATAAATAAATAAATAAATAAATAAATAAATAAATAAATAAATAAATAAATAAATAAATAAATAAATAAATAAATAAATAAATAAATAAATAAATAAATAAATAAATAAATAAATAAATAAATAAATAAATAAATAAATAAATAAATAAATAAATAAATAAATAAATAAATAAATAAATAAATAAATAAATAAATAAATAAATAAATAAATAAATAAATAAATAAATAAATAAATAAATAAATAAATAAATAAATAAATGAATAAATAAATAAATAAATAAATAAATAAATAAATAAATAAATAAATAAATAAATAAGTAAATAAATAAGTAAATAAATAAATAAGTAAAAGAGTCTTAAGCCTAATCGATAACAAAAAGAATAGATTTTTAGGGCATCGTATAACCGATCGAAATGCGATTAAATAGGGTTGATCGAATAATCGCAGAGAAATAATAACGCTCACAACGATGGGTCTGGCCATGACGATGACTATCGTAGCCGAGATTTTTCGGTTGCCACGCGTTAAGGGACGAAAATAGAATTTTTACGCGCGCGAAAGTTTCAGTTCTGGTCGAGCGCGGATGTCGACAGAAGCATAAACGGAAAGGACGGTCGTAAAAGAAGAAAAGATGGAGAAACAACCCTCCTAATCTATCTATCTATATATCTGTTCCGTATATAACTCTTATATAGGGTAGGGAAGGTCAATATAACTGTTCCTGGTTGATTGACTAATTGACAGCCAACGCACAGCCTTAACCACAAAAGATAGACATGTGCAAATTGAGAGATATCATCATCAGAGGTTGTAGAGGTCCATTAAGAGAGAATCTTTCGTAAATCAACCCTTGAGAGAGTGAAATGGGGTGTAAACGTTTGTATGGAAAATCATATTCCCTCTCAATACTATTCTCCCTCCCTACGACTCGTTTTCTCTTTGCTGCCATACGGCGATACGATAAATCAAATGATCCAAAAATAAATGTACCGAATCGGCATGGCTGCGGAGGACAATTGATTTTATCGACAATAGCTTCGTCAAGGCTGGATAAAAGTGACATGGCTGAAATTCATTGAACAAAAAAATCATCATCAAGAGATGAAGAATGATAGGAAACATTGGACCAAACTGCATTCAAAAATCTTTTACCGTTTTCTCACAATTAATTCCCAAAAATGGGGCTCGGTAATCAAAGGTTTACACGAGAACAAGGAAAAGACCTTCTCAATTCGATTTATTGCCCTGCAAGGACATTCAATCCTCGGAACTTTGATCCCTCCCGTCAAAGCGGGATGTCGGCCTGCCGGTCGTCGATTTATATCCAGAATCTACGCGGACAAAGTCGCAAGTGGAAGCCAATGAAAATATATAATGCGGCAGCGCAGAATCCTCGGAATTGAGACACGTGGCCGAGGTTTTCCACACGCGCCAACGCCAAGCGTAAACGGCAGACAGATGGACGCGTACGAACCACCGATGTGATTACGCGTTAGGGAGCTCTGCATACATCGAAACGTACCGAGTGCTCGCGTACGCGAGTACAAGAACGATGTATTCCGCCGCGAGAACGTTACTCACAAACGCGGTCTCTCCAAATATTTAGAATAGCCACGGTTGAGTCCTGAACTCCGTTGAACTCACGCCCACGCGGATCTCGTTCCAGCATCTTCGTCGTTCTCTCCTCGCAATCGTCAAAGACGTCGGCGGCGAATCTTTGAGATCGACCTGACGATCCGAAGACGGAGACGAAAGACGTGATTTAGGAATCACGATTTGTTCTACCGGCTCACGATCGGTACAGAAGAATTTGTTTTTTTTGTTTTTCAATTAAAATGTTTTACCTTTCGTCATTTGTTTTTTTAATGTAAGTTATATATATTTATAGATATTTTTGAAATTATTTATAGGTGATTTATAATTTTTTATGTTTAAAATTTTTTTTTTGGTTGAGAATTGGTTAAACCGATTTTTCGATATTTTTGAGGACGTTTTTGTTCGATTCGTTCTGACTGTCTATTTCTAATTCATTTTAAGTTATATTTATTGTTATTTTGTCGTTTGAAAAAATTCTTTTATAAAAAAAAAAAATTCTTTATCGTTGAGAATCGATCAAACCCATCTTTCGATATTTTTGTGATTCGATATCACGTCGAATCATCGAAATACAAGAAGAATAAAAAATGGTGAGATTTTTTGAGGGGCAACATTATTTTTCGAATTATTCGTCGCTCCGAGCAGAATGAGAAAGCGAAAGAAAAACCCCGAAAGAAGTAAGTGGATAAAGTTGTGATCCTCGAGGCCCGACGTTGATCCTTTTAAAACGAGTCGCCGCTCTCAGTTCGTTAGCGAAATCGAGACGATGAAAAAAATCGATAGCATCGTCGTCGAGCGCGATGCGGTGCGCGCGTAACCGAATAAGAGCAAAAGGACGGGCCATGTGGGTTATCGGTCCCGCAGCTGTCAGCTCGTGCCCCTTTTCGAACTTCATACGTGAATACACGCACGCACACGCACACACACACACACACACACGCGCGAATACAAACGCGACACACACGCGGGCACACATATAACCCAGATATCGTCCTCGTCGGAGCCTAAACGCTGGGGCCAAAGGCTCGTCTCACACCAAAAACGCCACGTCTAATCGTGCCCCTCGCCCACTTCCTCCGGCTCATCACATTTGATACATCCAAGTTTATTATTTCCGGTACTAAACGACCGAGGAAGCATCGTAACACGCGCTATTAACCATACCAAACATCCCTGTAAAAATAATTTAATTCCACCGGAAATTTTTTCAAATTTTACTATTTATAATAATAATGAAATTGTTGAATTACATATCACCTAATGAGTAATAAAGATTATTATTATTTCTATTATTATTCTTATAATAATGATAATAATATTAATAATAATAATAATAATAATAATAATAATAATAATAATAATAATTTTATTATATAATTATAATAATATATAATATTATTATAATATTGTAATAATAATAATAATAATAACAATAATAATAATGATTATTATTATTATTACATAAATATATATAAAATTATTATTATTATTATTATTATTATTATTTTGAGACAATAAAAATACAAATGTTTGATAATGATGATTATTTTTTTCGAAATTCAAATAAATTAAATGTCAACAACGACCTTCGGCATTGTGAAAGTCCGATCTACGAATACGGTATCAACGTAGAAATTTTTTTTAATTCCCAAGGAAATTCATTCGAAATTAAACGACTCAGCGTCGTAAAAACCAGCGTTTCAACGTTTATTATGTAAAAAAAAAAGAATATTTTTTTTTACGACATTGTCCCTTTACGGGATCGTAAAAGGGCGCGTACCCAACGTCGAATAATAATGAGGAGAATGAAAATTGTCGTCGCGTCTCCGTCGAGCTTTCGTAATTCCCCGGCTAAGGCCTTTCGAGCTAGTTGTTGTGCCGTTATCACGTGGAAACGTGTGCCATATCGTACCGATGTGCAACACCGCCGTCGCGTGTTACCGACTTCGGTGACGTTTGCTTGACACACTTCGTGCACGAAATTGTCGTGACTCTCGTTCGGGACCGAGTCGATAAAACCAGAGGGTGAGAGACCCAACCCCTGTCATTGTATTTTCCAGAGAGAGAGAGAAAAAGGGAAAGAGAAAAAGAAAGAGAGGGACAGAGTGCTCGGACTTACGTTTTTACCTGGTTCCGCCATCTTGGATTCGCCGATTTGTAGAATTGTGGACGCACCCTCAAACTCGTGGACCGCCATTGTGGCCCCGGCGCGAGCTGGGCGAACAAAATGGGATACAATGGGCCGAGTGTGTTCGCTCTCGAAGCCAAGAGTGAGTCATTCGTTACTGCAGCCGTTGGCGGAAAGGCACGGCTGGGGGGGGGGGGGGGCAAGGCAGAAGAGGCCCGGTTAGAACGAGACCAGTCTGACGACATCGTCTGCCAAAATATTGTGTTCTCTAAAACGAGAAAAATCGGCTACTCGTGCGGAGTCTCCGGAGTCTCGACGAAGGAACCTGGTCTCGAAACAATGACGTCATTCAACCGAGGAGCGATCACACGAACGAGTCTCTCTCTCGGAGAGTCCCGATAAGACGCGGCCGAGGAAGGCCCTATGTGTTCAACGAGTTCTCTTCTGGGAACTCGACGTATTTTCGAAAAGAGATGGAGAAAGAAAGAAAAAGAGAGGGAGAGAGAGAGAAGGAGAGAGAGAGAGAGAGGGAGGGAGAAAAACATATAATATAGATGGTAGTTTTATTTGCGCGGCATGTTTCGATTATTCCAAAAAAGAACTCGTAAAGGAATATCTTCGAAAAAATAACTTAAAGTACTTAATAAAAAAATATGTATATTATACGAATAATATATAACAATATATCGTGAGAATATATTCTCACGATTGCTTGGAATCGTTGTTTTGGTCGCTTGGCAATTTCGCTTTTCCATCAACATATTATTGTGACACATTGGATAATCATAATAATAATAATAATAACAATAATTAATTAATTAAATAAAATAATAATAACATTAATGATTATTTTAACGTCAATATTATTATTAATAATTCACTTTTTATTACTTTCATTATTAATTATTTATATATTCGTATCACTTTAATTTTTTTGGATAATTCGTATTTTTCATTTGTCATTAATTTTATTATTCTACGTTCTATTTCTATGATTATTCGTTTTATATTATTATTATCTGATCATGAAAAATTACGATTATTATTATTTCGAAAGACTTTCTGTGCTCGACGAGTTCTCTTCTTGAAAGTCGACGCATCTTAAAGTGAGAAAAGAAGAAAGGAAGAGAAAGAAAGAGAGAGAGAGAGAGAGAGAGAGAGAGAGAGAGAGAGAGAATGAGAGAATGAAAAAAATATATATTCTCACGATTGCTCGGGAATCGTTGATCCACCCGCTTAGCTATTTCCAAGACTCGTTTGGCCGGCTACGCTCAACCCCCTCCCCCCTCCCTCCCACAATCTCCTCATCCCCGCCCTTCTCGTTTCATTTTGATTTATTTGCACGCCCATGCGATTTTATTTTCATGCCATAAAGTCCGACAAAAAGCGATCTTTCCAAACGAAGAAGCAAATTCAAGGGGTTTCCACGCAGGGTTTCTGCGTGACGCACAACGGCGAGCTCCTTTGCCGGCTTTCGCGTCGTCGTCGAGAACGAAAGCAATTGATTTTGTTCACCGCGCGAGCACGAGCGATTATTCCGGTGTTCGCGAGGCCCCCATGGCGTTTCTTCCTTACCCGAGCCACGTTCGCATCTCGAACTCTCGTTGCAAACTTTTTTTTCACAACAATCTTCTGCAAAAAAGAGAAGAAACGAAAAAGCCCGTCGTTGTCGTTATATAGGGCGATTCAACGAGAGCGCGGATGTTTGACGGAGATTTTGCAGATGCTTGTTTTTTTTTTTTACAGATATTTATTTTTTACAATTGTCATCTGCGTGGTTTGGCAAATTTAGACATGGATCGATAAATAGTTCAACGACGTTTCAGTATCATGTTATCTTTGAATTTTTGAAAAATTCGAGTTTTCCTATTTTATAAAAAAAAATTATTTTTTAATTTTTTAAAATTATCTTTTTCGTAAAAAATAATCGAAATATCGATTTTTTTCGCGTGATATATTTTATTCTTCTTTCTCAATAGGCAGCCATTATCATATGTTTCTCTAAATTTCGGAGAAACTCGAATTTTTTTCTAAATAAAAAAAAATTAGGTCCATGATAACTGCTTTAATTCTATGCAAAAAGTTCCTCAAATTCAATAAAGTCTCTGCGAAAAAAATGTCATTCGACTCAAAACGAGGGAAATGGCAGTCACCTCTTGATAAAAAAAAATGGCGCAGGGCGAGAAGGGGGTCTAAAAATTCGAAAAAAAAAAATTATTCAAGTCCTAGGATGGAAAAAATATTAAAAACAAAATTATCGCCCCCGTAAAGTGACAGAAGGGTTTCAACCCGGTGATTCAGGACGTCTCTGCCCATACATTTATTTCGTCCAGTCATCCCTTCGAGGACGATCGTCGACGCCGCAATCGTATCGTTCGTATCGTCGGTAAGTGTTGAAAAATACGACAGAAACGCGTGAACGAATCGCTCGACGCAAATCACGGCTCGGGCAGCCAACGTCGCTGGCCCCAATTGCCGTCAATTTCGTTCAATTGACGTTGATCCGGTACGCGGATCCCCGGCCAACATCGTCGAGTCCGCGGGGAAAGTGGGGCGAAGGCGGGGGGAGGAAGAAGTGCAACGCATTTCCCGCAATAAAATAATTCGCGTCGTAAGCCGGCCGGCTCGTTCCTCAATTACGCCGCAAAGGACGAGGACGAGGAAAGGTCGTTGTTCGTCCCACTGACATTTATATTTTCAGTCGGCCATCTTGTGATTCGCGGATGAAAAAAAATATCAGGCTATTTATTTATTTCTGTTCAAAATAACCGAAATAAATAAAATAAAATATTGCGAGACAATTGCGGCTGATCGAATGGGTTGGGAAAAAGTTTGATCAATTAGAAAATATGACTGCCAAATGGAGACTATGAAAAAAAAACAAAATTAATTAACGTCTTCGGCCTTTGCAGTCGACAACTGTGTCACGCTGCGCCCATTCTTCCAAAAGAGGGGAGCACGACGACCTTGCCACAAGCCCGGGATCCTCGATGAACCTCGAAATAATTACAATTACAAATCATTCGCTCGTTTAACGTACAATCGAGCGCAAGAAAACTTTGTGACGTGCGGTCCGTGGAGGTTAATCGCGACGTAAGAGGAAGTGTACCCCCCCCCCCCCTCTCCAACCTTCGAAAGGGTGTGGAGCTCTTTCGGTAGACACGCTTGTGCGCATCGAATTATCATGGCATTTCCGGTGTCCGTGTATGTTATTGTATGTCAACGAAACCTCGTCCAGTCCAATCGAAAACTCTGCGCTTGAAAACCAAAGCCTTATAATTATTAGCAGCCTCATGCAATCCATGAAATAGAATAAATAAATGAGGAATAAATAAATATGTGAATTAAAATTTAAAAAATATATAAACTATATAAATATTTAGTTATGAGATTATTATATTGTGATTGTTGTTATTTAATATGTATATACGATATTATATTCTCTTAATGATAAACATATTACAATTATTAGCAACAATACATGAATTCCGCAAAATTAAAAACAAGGAATACAGGAAGAACCAAAATTAGTATATATATTAGATCATTACATTTATTGTATAGCATATTATTATTATTATTATTTTTACTATTTTTTATTTATTATTATTATGATAATAATAATAATAATAATAATAATAACAATAATAATTATTATTATTATTATTATATATAATATTATATATTATTATATAATAATAATAATAATAATAATGATATTTATTATTATTTTTATAATAATAATAATAATAATAATAATGATATTTATTATTATTTTTATTATTATAATAATAATAATAATAATAATAATTATTATTATTATTATTATTATTATTATTATTATCATTATTATTATTATCATCATTATTATGTTCATCCAAAGAATACAATTTATTTTCTCATTGAAAAAAAATTATAATAATCAACAACGAGACACAAATTCCGCAAAATTTCTAAAATTCGTAACTCGGCATGGTCGCCACGTGACTATCCTGTTGGCAAATTCGTACATTGCGCGTACGGTTTGACGGCGGATGCTTCGATGTGCCCGTGTGCGGGCGCGTGTGTGTTTCTTTGTGTGCGTACCCCGACATGGGCGACGTCTCGGTTCTCGTTTAGCCGTCGCCGGTGTCGTAGTACGAGTTCCGAAGCTCGAGCCGAAGAACGGCCCCGTGGAGGGGGAGTTCGGACAGATGTTTTGGTCCACGATGTGCGGGGCCTCGAACAGTACCCCATGGGGTGTCGCGGTTGAAACTACCCTCCGAGAGTTGGCACACAAGCCTCGGTCCCGTGGACGTCGTCGTCATCGTGGCCGGGCTGAACCAGGTTCAGCGACTGGGATACAACCGGGGCTGGGGGTGGGAGAGAGAGAGAGAGAGAGAAAGAGAGAAAGAGAGAGAGAGAAAGAGGGTAGAACGAGGCACAATGCTCCGACGGTTCGAGGGTGGTCCGAGTGAACTCGGCTTATCCGGTAACCACGTGATCAACCCGAACCCTCAAGCAACACAGCACCATTGCTTCTGCTGCTGGTTCGTTGGTTGTTTCAACTAGTCCACGCATAGCCGTTCTCTCGGATGCCTCTCGCCGGCAATTTTTCAAAAAGAAATACAAAATAATATTCTAAACCATCACCGAACACCCCAAAAAATTTGACTCATTCGCGATCGTGACAGGATTTACTCCAGAAAAGATAAACAAACAGTGCTAAATCCCAGCATCCAAAATCTCCGAAGATTCATCATTGCAATTTTCTTATTACAACAAAAAACATACAAATGCGTTTACTTCGTTGACGTTTAATGGAAGATTCGCGTTTGACGTAATTCCGTCGAATGAGTGAGTCACGTCGAGTTGTGTAGTGAAAGTGACGTTGGTGCGTTGCTTCTGCCATCGATCTCATCCTGCGCGATCGTCGATGACTCGGCCTGGCATTCGTGTTTACAATCGGACTCCTCGCAAAGGACTCGTCGTATTTCCCGTATCGAAATCCTGTCACTGACGTCAATATCCTCAACCACGCCGTCGTGGTTGTCAACGGCGCGACGGGTTTCGTCATTACGCGCGCGAAATTATCCGGTCTATCGGGATCGACGGCCTCCTTACCGATAAATCCTCCAACCTCCCTCCCGCGTCCTCCACCCCCGCCGTAGAAATTTACCGTGCTGCAAGATCGCAATCGTAACTTCCGGAAAATATTCCATTACGCGACGAGTATTGCGAAAGACGTCGTAGAAATCGGAGAAATAAATTTTTTTTTACGATAAGAAAACGACTTCTCTTCGGGGCGAGAGGGAGGGAGGAAATGATTGGTTGAAGATATAAAGAGAAAAAAAAAATAACATTGAGAAAACGATTTGTGAGGATGTGAGGGGGAAAGCCCGTACCGGCGAAAAGGAAAGTGAAATAACGCACGTGTCGACAATTTCTCGTTTGTGTTCGTCGGTTTCTTGCCCTGCCCTCCGACCCCCCTCCGTCCCCACCCCTCCGACGCCGTCATCTTTTCATTCCCGCCGACGTCTTGGAACTGAGCTTGGGATATTATTACCGGTAGCCCGTAGGATGCTTTCGAAAATCCATGGAACGACGACTTCCGTGAAAATTATGAAGCCGGAGATGACGGGAGTAATCGAAAGAGCCAACAGACGCTGTGAGTATTGATTAACTCGTGGCATGAGACTGCGGCGGTCGTTGATAGGATGAGAACGCGGATGCGACTTGGGGAACTGGTCATTAGGTTTTCAATCGAGGAATCGTTTTGACGGGTTCGATGATTGGTGGGATGATAATAGCGAGAGGAGTTATTATCGTTGTTAATGAGAGAATTGCGTTCGATATTGATTGGTGTTGGTATAGAGTTGTGTGGTTGATATGGTATCGATTGGGATGAAGATATTGATGTTGTTATTTATTATTGATTTTTTATTTTTATTTTGATTCATTGTTTATTGATATTTTTTGAGATTTTTTTCTTTAGATTTTTGGTTATTATTCATTAAAAATATTGTTATTATTATTATTGTTATAATAATAATGAGAATTATTAATAATAATAATAATAATAATAATAATAATAATAATAGTAATAATAATAATAATTCTTATTATTATTATTATAACTATAATAATAATAATAATAATAATAATAAGACTAATAATAATAATAATAATAATAAGACTAATAATAATAATATGGATAATAATAATAATAATAATAATTACTATTATTAATAATAATAATAATAGTAATAATAATAATAGTAATAATTCTTATTATTATTATTATAACTATAATAATAATAATTATTATTATTATTATTTTATTATTTAATAATAATAATAATAATAATAATAATAATAATAATAAACCTAAATAATAATAATAATAATGATAATAATAATAATAATTATTATTATTATTATTATTTTCAATCAGTGTACGAAATTTGCGTCAATCGTAAAAAAAATAACACAATTCGCAGCATCGTCTGACGTTCTTTTAATTTTCTCTTTTCTTTTAGTCTTGTTCAACATTTTTTTTTGTCTCGAACGATTTCCGAAGTGCGAAAGTCTTTATCGCGCTCGAACGCCCGGCCGGTCGCGGCGTTCTTTCCGATCGCTTCTGTGACGCGCCGGTGTGACTTTCGTCGCCGTTTGAACAGCACGGGAGGTCCGTCTCGCGGTGTCGTCGTCTCACTCTCTCTCTCCTCGGCATCCTTTTTTCACGAGGAATTTACGGCTATTCGCGGCACGCCGTATGGATCGAAATATATTTACATACATATGCATGTGTCTACATGTACATATCTATATATATATATATATATTCATATACATATGTGGGTTTTCGTGCTGGTTAGAAAATGTTCGGTATTTCCTCGAAATATGTACGACGTTGATTTTTCGCAAACGACTTTGAATAACGCCTAACAGTCGTCGTTGTTACTTTTTTTTTCTATTTCTTTCTTCTTTTTTGTTCTCGAACTAACTGTACCTCGGGCCTCATGGATTTTGCAAAATTTATTCAAACACGTGACCGATGTCTATGACTCGTGGAATATTCATTGCGGGACAATTCCGGCGATAATGCGCGTTTGAAATTCTAAGCACGGAATAGGGCGGGCGATTGTTCGATCACGTGATTATTATTATTATTATTATTCAATATATAATAATAACTTATCATTATCATTGCTATAATATAATAATTATTATTTTTATTATTATTATTATTATTATTAATAATACAATAATAATAATAATAATAATAATTATTATTATTATTATTATCATTATTATTATTATAATTAATAATAATAATAATAATTATTATTATTATTAATAATAATAATAATAATAATAATAATAATAATAATAATAATAATCACTATTATTATTATTATTATTATTATCATTATCATTTAATATATAATAATAATTTATTATTATTATTATTTCGAATGCTGATTCTAATTCATTGAAATTATAAGCCGACAAAAAGATTTTTTTTAAATTAGAAAAAATTATAATTCATAATATAATATAATCAATAAAATTTAATGTAATAATAATATAATTTACCATTGCAAATTATAAAAATATAATAGAAGATGAATCATCGATAGACGGAGAAACGTAGAAGGATTCGATGGAGTTCGCGTCGTGGGTTCGAGGAAATATTATCTTTCCGGTCGAGCGAGTCGCGAAACGCGCGAGGAATCGCGGCGGGTTGATACAGCGGGTTATGGGAGACTCGCGTCATTCGAGGCGCGCGAGCCGGTGAGCCCGGGAAGATGAGAGACCGACAAACCGAGAGAGCAAGGCTGAGAACGTGGCTCGTGGTACGAATAACGAATGCTTGAACGCTTGCCAAGATCTTGATGCCCACCGGACTATCCTTACGCGTCGTGTGGGTTGATACATATTTGTATTAGGATCGT
Organism: Sussaba pulchella; assembly: GCA_963971145.1. NCBI lineage: Eukaryota > Metazoa > Arthropoda > Insecta > Hymenoptera > Ichneumonidae > Sussaba > Sussaba pulchella. The sequence continues at coordinate 7,383,405 of OZ020176.1, forward strand.
TCTTATTTGGATCATTTTCGAATTTTAATTGCGACGGGGTCAGAATTGATTCCAAAGAAGAGTCGAAAAATTTGAGATTAATTTGAGATTTATGGTGTAATTATTACTACGCGCTGATTTGGGGTGAAGTTTTTTTTGTTTAATTTATATGACATTTTTTGGATTTAGCGGTTATTGTATTTGCGAGACGACTAATTATTATTTCCGTCTCGAAAATGACCCATATAAGAACCACCCTAGTAAGCATGTATGTATGCAGGCGAATCAGCGCCTCCGTGTCTACTCGCTTTTGTGTAATTACTATGCTATTCGCGAGTTCTCAAGCGATATCAGAACGTTTAAATTATCATAAACTGATCAAAATTAATCGATATTCAGATTTGCATCGTTGCAGAGAACTAACCGAATAGCTAGTCAAACGATTTCCATCATTATTCGAGTCATCTAAATCATTCCCACCCCAATTTCGACGAACTAATGACTAAATCCAACGAAAATAATTAATTACGATATAATTTTTCGTTCGAATGATTAAAAACTGGTAAAAGAATCATTGAAACTCACATTTAGGTATTTTTTAGCGCACCTAATATCTCATTCGAGAATAACTCGGATATCATTGAAGGGATTACGATTACCTCGCTGTCAAGATCCAAGATAATCCCGACACCCGGTACACGAAACCTTTCGGCCATCGTCGAAGGTTTCTTCGTTTCTCCTTCGTCCTTTCTCGAGCGAACTCCTTAAAACCGAGTCATCGGGCTTGACCACGGCCGACCGGTGCTCAGAACCATAGAAAACAAGGAGAGAAGCCGAATACAACCCGTACCTAAGCTATTATCGATTTCGTCTGGGTCCGAGGGTCGTTTTTACCGTTCATCCCCCGATGTCTCACCCTGCGATAACCCTAATTCATACGTCGTGACTCATTCTCGAGCTTGTGTTTACCACCCGAAACAACGACGACGAAGAATGACGACAGTTCACGGAAAACAAACTTAAGGTCTTACCGGATGGACCGTCGGGCAGAAAATCTTAATCAAGGCTCAATCAAGCCTTACAAATTAGCTGAACTAATATTAAATTAACAAGCGACCGTGTTAAATTCATGAATTTATAACTTCTCAATTATGCAGTGAAAGACTCTAAAATAATTCACGTATTACTATTCTATCAACAACTATCATTCCTCAATTTTTCAAGAATTTCGGCGATTCACATCCACCCAGTAAGACCTCAATCGAATCTCGATCTTTCATCAACGCGTCATCGCTCTCAGCCTCGCGAAGAGCGTAGAGAGTGAAATACCAAAAGAAGAAGCGAGTTGTAAAAAAAATTAAAATTGAAATAAAACAAACAGAAAGAAAACAAAAATATAGCCAAGGATAATTAACGAGTCGAAGAATAATGTTCTTGGTAAATTGAATATTTATTAAACACACGAACCGTTAGATTTAATGAACGAGCGAAAGATCCGTTTGCCCACGTGTGTATGCGCGTGTGTGGGTTTTTCGAGCCGGGTTCTCGTTTGCGTTAGATGTCGATCAGCCTGTGGGTACTTCAATCATCGCTCCGAAAACATTCATCTCGAGATAATTGATGATACGTTGATACGCTTCGTATAATTGCCAGCGCCCTGAACGTCAGAGAGAGAGTACATTAGAACGTTTCGTACGCCCATATCGAGTTTCAGACTCCATTCAATATCTATGAACGAGAGAACGAAATTCCTTCGAACGTACAGTCGAACCTCGATTAATTTTTTTATCTATTTATTCATTTGACTTATTTATTTTTCAATATTATATATATTTTATTTATTTTTTCTCTTGCATCTCCTATTGTTGTAGATTTTTTTCAATGGACGGTTAATTGTACTCGATAAGATAGAAACGACGTGGAATTATTTTTTTTTTCGGAAATTCGTCGACGTTTTATAGATATATATATTTTTGTTTTGTTTTTGAAAGTTCGGGCAACGAAGGATAATCGAGGGTGGACTGTACCTTGCGAGAATTCTGGGTTGCCGCGTACCCTCAATAACGACTGTGTTCGCAATCACGGAAATCTGGGTATCTGCAGTACACATCTTGAAACCCGAGAGACTTTCAAAAAGGTTTTTTTCGTTGACCCAATCTTGTCGAAAAAACATTACGAACTCGTCGACGTAGCGCAGGGCGCTGCGTTGTCGGAAATAATGAAATTTCGACGTGGCTTCGTGTTTCGGTCTTTTGGAACTGAGATCTATCGGTTTCAGAATTCAAAATATTTCGAATCGAATTTTGAAAATAATTCATTTCAAGAGAATGTATTATATCCCCTTATTTGTTTTGTATTTTAGGTTCAATGGTTTCGATAATAAAGGGGGGGGGGAGGATCTACTTTCGCGTATTTTTTAGAATGTCTTTTTGAATGTGCTATTCAAAATTTTGATCAAAACATTTTTGTATTCGACATAACAAGTTAGAAAAATGCCAAAGAAAATTAAAAAACAATCTCTGGTACCTAATCAGCTTCCTCTTCAATTATCATACGAATATTTTCAACCGTTAATCAGTGCAAAATATGTGGTTCAATAAGATGTATTAATTACCGAGTCAAATTCCAAATTTTCACGTCGACATTACAATGAAAAAATAAAATAAAACGAAATAAAATTTAGAAAAATCCAAAATACGCCGGAAGATCAACGGTGCACGGTTGAGAAGCTGAAAAGTGAGTTTCAACGATGCGTGAAACTGCGAACGTCGTGAAAAATCGTAAACGCAAACGCCCGTGTAGCCGCTCGTGTATTATGGGAGAAAATGAAAAATGGACGTTAAAGCGAGCACGCCGTGAATACGAGTTTTATACACATAGCGAGAGGAGAAGTTCGTGCCGGTTTCGAACGTTGTCCGGCTTCTTTCGCCACAAAAATCACGGCCCACTGACCCACAAAGTCCGATAACAAGTCGTAGATAATATGCACGAGCGAGCGTTGCATCCCGAGGCTCTCTTAAAGGATCCGAAAGATCTTTCTTTCGCGCGTTTCGCCAGGACTACTCGTCCAAGTTTTTTTTAATTTTTTTACTACAATTTCTTTTGCCCCCCGCCCGTATTATAATTGAATATCGCTTCTCGAGCTCGTAATTATCTTATCTCCGTGTGTGCAAACCGACGGAAATTGCGACGGAAAAAGTTCGGTCTCGGGTCGGTAATATCGGCCCCGACCGAATCTCGGACATCTCTTCTTGGTTCGATGCATCGCCGAGTTTGCAACTCTTCGCGCGGGTCGTCCCGGACCGATGGGCATCATCGACCCAATTAGATCAACGTCGATGCGAAGCGATTGTACAGTTGAATGGATTTTCGAGCCGGCTTTATTCGCGGATGGAAATCGTTCGATCGATCGAGACTTAATCTACACACCGATTTTTTTTTCCAACTTTTTTTCAAAAATCTTTTTCCATCCATGAATTTTTTTGTGCATGTAAATAATTCCAGGCGCGCTTTGGATTGATATCAATCGATTCAACGATATTCAAAGTCTATTTGAGAATTTTTTTGACCCGATCGCAATGGTCAATAAAAAATGGCGGGCGGTCAAACTTGACGCAGTGTCAATTCGATAACTTTTTTTCAAAAACCTTTTTCCTTCCATGAATTTTTTCGTGCATGTAAATAATTCCAGGCGCACTTTCCACGGACATCAATCGATTCAACAATATTCAAAGTATATTTAAGAACTTTTTCGACCCGATCGCACGGCTCAATAAAAAATGGCGGACGGTCAAACTTCGCGCAGTGTCAAATCGATAACCCAGGTCCAATGCCCGATTATCAATCGCCCGGTTCGATCGAATCCGTTCGATCGGATTGACTCGAATTCGCGATTCGTCGCGGTTCCCCGTCACGCATCGCATTTCGTGACAACTGTTCCGCCCTCCTGCGTGCGGGTACGTGTCGCGACGTCGTCAATATGCTCCGTTGCTTGTGCGACGAGCCGATCGTCGTCGATATTTGTGTTTTCGTCGCGGACGTAAGAATTTGGCACAAAAATGATCGGCAACCCGGACGGTACGTCACGTAGTACATTCGATCCGTGTACGTTTTCCTGTCCAACCAAAGGGGGGGGGGGGGAGGGCAGCGTGTCGGACAATCGCCGACGACGCGAGTCAAACGTTAGTAAACCACACTTCCAAAGATCGGTTTTGTTTTTTTTTTCTTCTTTCTTTTCGAACGTCCGAGACGCATTGAAATGCTTCTCGCATATCGAAAGGCTCGTAGCCGGCCTCGTTAGTTCGCGTTCCGCGGCAGGACTCGTACGATCGTAGAATTCGCTATACGCCTTCGGTTATTCTAAAACGTTCGTTGGGGTCAGTGTGCCAATGCACGATTTTCTTCGCTACGTTGGCACACAACTCGCGTCACCTTCGGCTGACTCCTTAACTTTTTCGTTTTTTTCGCTCTTCCGCCAGACAGACCGACGGCTCCGCGTCATTTTGGATTTTTTTATTTTTTTTCGTTTCGGTTGATTCATTCGTATTTTTTTAAAACGTTTTTTCTGAATTTACGATCGGAACGCTATTTCGATTCCAATCGCGTTTATTGGCGAGGTGATCGTCGGTCACGTATTTAACATCGAACCATTGTGAGATCGAAATATTTAAGATCAAAATAATTCAGACGAAAAAATTGAAATCGATCTCCTGGCGATTATTTGATTAAGCTATTCAATAAATATCGATCGAATTAATAACTCGTTCGATTTGCGATCGAAATTGATCCAAAAAATCCTTCGTTTACTCAGACTCACATTCAAGAGAATAGCACCGAAGAAAATAGCTTTTTTCCAAACAATAAGCAGTTCAAAGCAGTCCAGTAATATTCATATCACAATTAAAAATTCCCCGAATGAGATAAAAATCTCCGAACTTTTACGTGAAAAGAAGAAAAGAAACAATGTCAAGGTGGTTGACCGAATGCGACCAAGGAATATATAATTCGTTGGATTCGTCGGCGCGTTTTAAACGATTCCGTCTCCAACTCCGAACGATCCAGAGGAGGTTCCCAAAGGTCGTTGTCGGGGCTTGATACGTGAATGAGCCTACGCGCGTGCAAACGCACGGAAAAAGATCGCCCGTGCGACGTTCATCGAGAAGTTTTAGCCGTAGTGAAATTCAGTCGAAGCGTGCGCGCACGCACATGAACGCAGATATGAATACCTACGCGTGAAACTATAGGAAGTTTCCCCGACGGATCTATGGGACCGCGTAGGATTATATTGGTCACAGACCGGGAGGTTGATAGTCCGGTGGACTATAAATCGTGACTCCATGGCTGATTTTAAAAGCCACGAGACGACGCGGACCCACACTTTTAGCCGAACGAACGAGGGAGCGAACGGATGGAGAAAGAGAGAAGGAGAAGGAGAGACAAGGAGATAAAATGAGAGAGAAAGAGATGGCATGAGATGGAGAGAGAGAGAAGGAGAGAAAAAGAGATGGCATGAGAGAGAGAGAAGGAGGGAGAAATACAGAAACGAGAGAGAGAGAGAAGGAGAGAGAAAGAGATAAAATGAGAGAGAGAGAAGGAGAGAAAAGAAGATGGAATGAGAGAGAGAGAAGAAGAGAGAAAGAGATAAAATGAGAGAGAGAGATGGGGAGAGAATGATCGAGAGAGATAGGAATTCTCCGCGGGAGATAGGGGATAACGGGTCTTCTTGAGTAGGTCGATACGTGCAGCAGTTGACACCGATTAGGACATCGCCGGTCTCCCCTGGTCAGCGCCCATGGCCTACGGGAAATGCATAAGCAAACGTTCGCTACGCGATCGTATACGAATGTATGCGTGTTGAGGCCCTTAATATGTTCATTTTGGATTCTCAACGGGTTTTGTCCAATTGTTTGCGGGGATATTGAAGGATTTTTTATGATTTTTTTCAGCCGTTTGACGTGATTTAGGTTAGAATTTCCTGTATAGTATTAATTGCGACTATTTGAGGTACTTGCATGGATTTTTTTATAAAAAAACTTTCAATTTTTATCGAACTGTTGCCGGTGGCGCAAAATATATTTTTTTTTGGAGATCACACAGGCTTATGTAAAATAAAAAAACCAAAACGACCTCGTTAGTATGATTTTGGACGCAGTTCGTCAACGACGGGTTGAACGAAATTTTGATTTTTAAAATTCTGTAGATTTTTAGGACAAATTCGATGCTTGAGATTTAAAAAATTAGGTTTTTGACCCAAAAAGATATCAATTTTGGTCCAAAAAACGGACACCCTAATTTTTTATGCATGTAGTAAGTATTTTGTAGCTGTCGTAGTGTCTCGGATATTTATGATAGAACCGGTGTGAGCAAGGCCACAGAAAAATCGACGAGAATCCGGTCCTCACGGATCCAGCATCACGATTTTTCACGTTGAGGCAAACGCATGAATCTCGTCCATGAAGAAACTCGAAGACAAATGAGAATACACTTATCACGATAATGTCTGCTTTTGAAAATGAAAAAAAATAATAATAATAATTTGTTATTTTGGAGCGATTGCTAGCCGGTGGAATAACGCTCGGAGATTTCGTAACTCGGTCGAGTCACTTCATGTTCGATGGGAAAAAGAAGAAGAAGAAAAAAAGGCTCTTCATAGCCTCAATAACATCTTCCGAGATGTTGCGGAACTTTCTCAAACACGTGACAGCTTTGTCTAACGCTGGAGAAGCAATCAACGATTTAAAAAAATTTAATTACATTATTATTTTACTTTCCTCCCAACGTCGATTATTTTTTTAATTTTTTTTCCGCATCAGAGTTGGAATAATTCGAGAAGAATGCGTGGCAAAATTTTGTATGTATATATTTTTTTAATAATCATTTTTTCATCCGACGGCAAATTATGAAGAGGAGTAAAACGATTGAATGACGATCGATCGGATAACGAAAAAAGAACGAGCGAAATTCCGGTTTTTCGTTTTGTTTAATCGACAACTTTCCGCACTTTATGGCCCATAAAGTGCGGAAAGTTGCCAACGACTGTGCGAGTAAGCCGACGGATGTAACACTTTCTCGAGGATCTCGTTGGATCGTCGATCGGTGATCGAAGATCCGTCGATGTTGAGATAACGATCGTCCACCGATTCGAGATGGAAACGCGTGTATAATACACGATCGTTTGAAGTTTTAATTGTTTCGAATTTGATGAGACAACAAAATCGTTCGAAATTCTCACCTCGTCGTTTTGGATCTATGATCGATCGATCGATCGATCTAACCAAACGATTTGGCACCTCGTCACGCCTTCAGCTGTCCCTCACGATTACGTTTCTCCAATCAGTTTTGCTCACTTGTCGTCGATTCGCTCGATGTCGGCGATACTCTTCGATCAGATTCTATCGATCTATCGATCTTTCGATGGCTAATAGATCTCTTTCTCCGCAGGCGTTCGAGGAATGCGATTGCCGTACGGCTATTCGATACACGAATGCCTTTCGGGCTTAAATTTTACGATACGTATACGGGGTGTCCCAAAATCTTCAGATTTTGGCTCCTGTCTGCTTTCATTTGATCTATCTTTGCCGAACTGCGATTGATTCTTATAATTTTTTCATTGAAACCAGGATCTTATTCAGATAAATACATTATAAGGTGATATTCTTATTCACTTAATACGAAAGTCCAATTAATTCTCGGCAAAACTAATAAACATATTTTTTCACGGAGATATTTAAAAAAGTTATGAACAAAAAACCAAATAAAATAAAATTCAAGAAAAATGTTAATTAGCTTTGTAGAAAATCAATTGGCATTTCATATTAAGTGAATAAAATTGCCACTTGAAAACTTTTTTTATTAAATTCTTCCGAATAAAATGACGTCAGAATAAAATAAAAATTTTGAATTAAAAAAATCATAGTAAAAAATTGTAGGCTAGGTTCATACGGCTAGAAATATTTCTTTCAATGAAACGAAATAATAAGAACATAAGAATCGAAAAGGAGAAAATGACCCCCTAATTGTTTCGACTTGAAATATTCTCTTCTTCCCATCATTTTCGTTCCCGGCGGTGATTTTGGGACACCCGGTATATACAGGAGTACAGCTTATGCATATATACTGTTTAGGTCGTTATAACACATCGCACATAGTTGTAAACCGAACGGCAAACTTTCTTCGTGTTTCCTCGTGAACGTGTACACAACGTGTACGCGGTTTTATTCCGATTTCCGAGATGTACTCTCGATTACCGCGAGGCTTTTATCAATCGCCCGCCAAACCGGTGCACGCGTCGTCTCTGACACATCGGGTTCTCGTAACGAGATAGAAAGGAAATTGCTTTCGGACCACTCAAGAATTATTGCAATTAAATCATTATTTCAATTCATTTAATTCAAATTATTATTTTCTTCATCGCTGATTGGAAATTAAATTTTCTATGTCAATGTCGTGAAATAAATGTGTCAGGTCGACAAATGAGCGCGGGATTAAGGAAGTGGGGAGGAAGCAGGATTGCGGTGGCAATTAATAATTATTGTTATTAACTTTTACCTCGTTACATCGTTTATATTTAAATATTTGAAGTATTCTTCTCATCGTTCTCGCAATTTCCATTTATTAATTTTTCTGTCGTCGATAATGCACAGAATTTGGTTGATAAAATTATACGAATTGATACGTCGATGTTGATGAAACGAGGAAGATGTGTATATAATCGTTAGTTCGTGTTTATCCAGCCGTGAACATTCGGTCTCGCGGAATTAAATCGCATTCCCGTCTTGTATGGTACATCGCGGATGGAAACGACGAGGAAGATTCTTCTCCCGACCATTGGAAAACTTTGATCCGAGTCGTTAACGAGAACTCTCAAAGGCCGCGTGCGCGAACGTTCGCTGTTCTTCAACCGCGTGAGCCGATTTTTCTCATCTCCTCGCGGTTGCGGAGAAATACGACGGGGCGGGGAATCAAGGAATCAAGGACGATGCAGGAATGAAGCGGGGCGATAAAGCTTCCTTCTGTCTTCATCTTCGTCTTTTTGCTAGAATCATTTTTATATTTTTATTCGTTATTTTGATTCGTTATTTTTATCAATTCTGGTAAATTCTAACGAATTGACGCGATAAAGTTTGCTTCTGCATTCATCTTCGTCCCTTGGATAGGATCTTCTTCATTTTGATTTATTATTCTTATTTTTACATTTCTTTTTATTTTTATTCTTATTTTTACATTTATTTTCATTTTTATTCTTATTTTTACATTTATTATTATTTTTTATTTTTTATTTCCAATTCTAAAGAATTGACGAGATAAAATTTGCTTCTGCCTCCATCTTCGTCTCTTAGACGGCATCTTTTTTAATTTTCATTTATTATTCTTTTTTTTTTTGGATTTATTTTAATTTTTATTCCTATTTTTACATTTATTTTTATTTTTATTCTTATTTTTAATTTTTAATGTAATTTCAAATTTTTATCAATCCTTACAACTCGTACGCAGACCTCCCTCGCCCTTTCATCGCTCTACTATGGTAGTCGCGGTTCGCAATCGTTGTTTATTTTTGTTTTGTTCTGTTTTTAAATCATTTTTTTTCTCTTTTTTCTTTTATTTTTACGGAAAACCAGTCGCCCACCTCTAAGTTGCTGCGGTCGTGCGTCGCCGCAGCCTTCTCGGGTCTCGAGCTATGTCTCGTCGTCGTACTAGCGCGAGAGACAAGTGTGCATTCCGATGCAAGGCTGCTGCAGCCGTTGCTGCAGCCGCTGCTGTTGCCGCGGTGCGTTTAGCCGTGGTTGTCGCGGTTCGCAAGTAGAATGTCCGCACGTCCTGGCATTCTTCTCGCACGCGGATTTCTCGACAAAGGGTAGAAAACGTCGTCCGCTTCTTCCTCGAGACGCATTCGTCGACCCAAATTCGCCAACCTTCGACCCTTCACCGCCATGCTGGATGGAATCTACCCGTCGACCTACCGACGATCGTCGATCTTTCGTTTTCGTTTTCATGTCTTTGTGAATTTTTTTCGACACGTCGCCATTTTGTTTCTCATCGATAAACTTTTCGTACATCATCTGGAATGTTCAGAGCATGTCCTGTAATTTTTTCAACCACTTCGGACGGATAGTTTGTCCACAATCGTTCTTTGAAGACCGACTGGGTGGACATAACTTATTTCTTCGATCAAACGCCACCGCCAGGGTCAATTTCACCCTGCGCGAACTTTGACCGTCCGCCATTTTTGATTAACCCGCGCGATCAGGTCGGAAAAATTCTCAAAGATACTTTGAACATTTTCCAATCAATCGACATCCACGACAAGAGCAATCGAAATTATTAACGTGCATAAAAAAAGTCATTAAACATTTTTTATAGGATAAAAAACTACCAATTAAATTTTTTTAATTTTAAATCCATCCTGGCTTGAATTATAAATCGTCGACGAATGTGCGAATAAAAGAGAGAACCGATAACGAAAACCGATGCCGAGAGTTTCGCGGCGAGTCTTTACCGGTCTCTCGAAAGTTCTATTTCCGTTTTACAAAAACCATGCGCGCGTGCTCGATTTGCGAACACGCAGTTGCACTCACGGGTACTTCAACGTGTCGGAAACCCCGAGCGCGGAGAATAAGGAGCCCGCGTCGTCGTCAGCAACGGACCAACAACCGTCGAGAGAGTACACCTAGATATTACACACACGTGTACAGACGCTTATAAATGTATACGGCTCGTATCGTCTCTTTTCGCGCCGGAGGCTATCGGTTTCCGCTTTGCATGTACACGCCGGTAAGTACGCGCGTTATGTACGCCGGCGCTATTCTCAATGCGGATAACGCAGGAGAGAGGAAGATTATAAAATTCTCATGCGATATATTTTTAAATTCCAAAGCTGCCGCCCTTTGGTACGATTCGAGGTTTAGAAAAAAAATCTGGATAAAATTGACACTTACGACACTTTTAAGGCCTCGCAACACAACCGAAGAAGAACTTTCGCGAGCGGATAAATTTTTCTTTGCGTAAACTGTGAAAAAAATACTGACTCAAGGGACGGCCCGATGTTTATACATATCCGTGCGAGTGATGGAAGCCTGAAGCCCCTTTCTTCCACCTCACCGACCCCCCGCAACTGTCCGTGTTCGCTTCATTGCCGGGCGCGAAGTTTCGAAGAAAGAGAAAAAAAAAGATCGCTCTCGCGAGAAAGGTGCACCAACGTTCTACATTTCACTCGCAATCTCGAGAGTGCGAGGTGCGAAGCGAAAGAAATGCAAAAAAAATGAAAAAGAACGGGAAAAAAATAAATGAAATTACAAGTGAAGGATCTCGATGATGAGAGAAAATTCGTGAATAATTTTTGCGGAGCCGCGAAGATGTGGGTTTAATTCAGCGGGAGAGATTACGAAGATCGATGACCAGTGCGGTAATCGGGGACGCTTGTTTGCGCGGCGGCGAATATTACGAAGGGAAGTATCGAAGTGTAACGTAATTGCGGACCATTGTTCATCGCCTTAATTACAACGGATCGTTGAGTATTACCCGAACGCGTAGATATATATATGTATATGTATATATATATATATATATATATTGGCACGTGTTGGCAAGCCACGCGGTCTCGAACAAAACGTGGGTTGTCTCGACTTCGATGTATTATAGAATGCGTTACACTGTCTGCACTTTCCGCCTGCTCCGTTGCAAATTAATTAATCGTATATTGCGACGCCGAGCCTCGGTGAGAAAAGAAAATTCCATAATCGATGTAATGCAATCCGGCAGGTCAATAACCATCGAATTGACCGACTGGTTTTGATATAATTTGACGGATAACAGCGACATTGATAGTTTCGAAAACTAAGCGAAGAAATAAATAATTATTATCTTATTTATTTTCATTTGGAACCGATTTGATATATATTTTTATTTTTCTTTCCATCGCAAGCTTATTATTTCATTATAAGCTGATTATTATATTATAAGATAGTATTAATAGATTCTATTATTATTGCTTTCAATTTACTCGAATAAAATAATCATGAAATAATCAATATCTCATTCATTTTCGTTCGGAATCAATTTGATTATTTAAAAAAAAAAAAAATCCCGAGCAAGATTGTTATTTTACTATAAGTTAATAAATTATTATATTATTACAATATAGGTTTATTAGTTTTAATTTATCAAAATATAAAAGGCTAATTTATTTATTCGAAATAATAATAATAATATCAATAATAATAATAGACAATCAACGTTTTATCGTTGATGAAGCCTCATTTATTTTCTCATTTATTTTCGTTCGGAATTAATTTGATAATTTTTCATTCATTTTTTTCCCGAGCAAGATTATTATTTTACTATAAGTTAATAAATGATTATATTATTACAATATTGTTTTATTATTTTTAATTCATTATGATATAAAAGACTAATTTATTTATTCGAAATAATAATAATAATATCATTAATAATAATAGACAATCAACGTTTTATCGTTGATGAAGCCTCATTTATTTTCTCATTTATTTTCGTTCGGAATTAATTTGATAATTTTTCTTTCATTTTTTTCCCGAGCAAGATTATTATTTTACTATAAGTTAATAAATGATTATGTTATTACAATATTGGTTTATTATTTTTAATTCATTATGATGAAAAAGACTAATTTATTTATTCGAAACAAAAATAATAATAATAATAATAATAATAATAATAATAATAATAATGGATAATCGAGGTTTTATCGTCGATGAAGCCTCCCCTCTCGCCGACGTCTCTCCGCTCCAAGTAGGGCCCCCTTCCCCGTTTGCCCTGCCATCGCCGGCGGTGGTGCTGGTGCCGCTGCCGCTGCCGGTCCCCGCGCGCGGAGTCTCTCCCGGTGCACCTGTGCACAGGTTGAGAGGTGTTGTCTTTTCACCTGGCATCAGTTCAACCTACAATCGCGAGCACGAAGGTAGCAGCGCACCGGTGCGCCACAACTTCGTCCCGCCGGTATTCTCTCGCATCTGCATCCCGCTCGACATCCTTAATCGTTAATCTTTTCCCAACATCCGACCTTTTATTTTCTCTTATCGCGAATGAGTTTAATTTCCCGCGATAAAAATACTCACGGTGAAGAAAAAACATCGGAAAAATTGATATCAAGCAGAGGAAAAAATCCTTCGCCACGTGCATGGAAAAGGACGAAGACGAGAATGAAGATCTCACGTTGCACCTGCGTCCGGTGAAATTTTCCAAACGGCGTTAAGTTGTGCTGTTCGGTGAATTGTTTTTTTTTTTCCCCCGAAAATTTTTCGACATTCTCGTGCGATTGGAAAACAAATAAAAAAGGGACTTTCGGTGAATAAATCGTCGTTGATGTTCGAACGGGAGGGGATGAATACGTCGACCCCTCTCGCGCACGCTTCGGACACGCGTCGGGAAATCGAATGAGGAAGAAAAAAAAAAAGAAAATATATATTTACTTGCACCAGGAAACGCTCGAGACCGAGAGCAAAGGACTCTCTTGCCGCGTCGTTGACGCGTTCCCGACGTTCCGTGACGAGAGATTCATAAACCGTGAACCGTATTCCCTAGAATCACGGCTTATTAATAACAATAATAATAATAATAAGAATAATAATAATAATAAAAATAAATAATTAATAATTAATTATTAATAATAAATACTAAATACTAAATACTAAATACTAAATACTAAATACTAAATACTCAATACTAAATAATAAAAATTAAAAATTAAAAATATTAATAAATAATAAAAATAGATAATAACTAATAAATAATAAATATTGAATAATAAATAATAAATAATAAATATAATAATAATTATAATAGAATTCGATAGACGAAGAGATGGTTCGACGAGCCAGGAATTAACGTTGAGAATATCTCCGACAGTCAGCGAACCGACCCGTCGAGAAATACCGTAAATACACAATTATCGACACCACCGATCGAATTATCGAAAGAAAAATTAAAAAACACAATTGCTGGAACACAGCAGCTACAAGAACCCTTCAAGATGGATACCGTGCTCGAAAAAATGGGCAAACTCAATTTGGTAAGAAATACGACGATCATATTCCTCGTCACGATCCTCAAAAATTATCCTCCCCACAGAAAAATAATGATAACAACGTAAATAATGAATCATAATAAAAATCCCTATCGAAAAAATGTTGTCATCGATTTTTTTTAAACCGGCAATCTTCATCGATAAATAATTTTTAAAACATGAGCATTAAAACGATCGAACCGGATTCAGTCATTTCACGTGCGAGCTCGTTAGCGACTGCCTGAATATTTTTTCCTTTTTCTTTCTTTTTTTTTTTACGATTATTATTAACGATTTAATTTTGCTCGTACGCTAATCGGCCATGTTGTAATGACGTCAGAGCTAACGCGTGTCGTTTTCCTTGTTTATTATGCCCCACCGGTTGGACGACCACCCTGCGTGTCAGGATGCACGTCTTTTTCCACCCGTACACGGGGGTCCTGAAAAACTGGACTCGTACGAGTGACGATAGCGCTGCTCCCCAACGATAAGGGGCTGAAAGGGAGGGGAAGGGTCGATCGTACTCGTTACACCAACATTTACATCGGCTCCTGAATCTGGTTTTCCAGCTGCAACCTACGAAATTACATGAAATTATCGTGAATTATTAAACTACGAAATTGCAGGTCTGACCGATTTCTCATTGGAATTTCGAGATAAATTGCGACTAGAAAAAACGATGCCATACACGGATAATGAAACCATGATTATTCGAGCTATTCCTACGGTGGAGAGAACAAACATTCTAAAAATAAAAATTCAGTGGGTTATATTGAGTACATGCTGGAATATTAAGAGATTCTCATGATATTATTTTACTTTAAAAAAAGATATTATTTCGAGATAATCGCTGTTAAAGTTTTGACTCTAGATTTTCCGAGGGTAAAATGAATTTTGTCTGACTTACATAGCGCTCAGATCCTTATCAAATGTTGAGAAAATGTAAAAAAAATTAATCTTCCGGCCCAAACAATTATTTATAACCCCTCGAAAAAGAACAATCGATGATATTAATAATAAAGTTCAGTGACGCAGACGTTATTCAAATAAAAATGTTGCAACGTTTCGTCCCTATTAATTTATTCGAAACGTTCCTTCGCGGCTATCTCTTTCACACGCTTCCGCGCTTAAACATAATGACTCGTGTATGGTTGAGCCTAGTCTCGAACGATCAACGGAAAAAAATCGAGAGAGAGATAAAGAGAGAGAGAGAGAGAAAAAAAAATTCACGCGAGCTGCGCGAGCCCAGAAACTAAACGTAGGCGTTGAATGGATTACAGAAATCTTTTCGGCTTTAACATTTCGCTTATCCGCATCGTAATTGTTGCGTTACGCGCTTCACACGCAAAGACCGACGCGCAGACGAGTCGTTTGCCCGAACGAAATTGCGGACAACCGACGTAAGAACCTTAAATTTTACGAGATGCAAACGCTCGTGCAATTCAACTCATGAGAGAGTGCGAAACGAATTCTTTCGATTTTCCATTCTTCTCGTTGCAATTAAACAGCGGATTATCCGTTACCGGAATAATTATCATTCGTTCGGGGCCTCTCTCGAGCTTCGAGTGAAAATTGGTAGTCAATTTCGTTCACACATTTGGGAATGAAACATTTTAATTAGGGAAGAATGTGAACAATGAAGAATTATTAGCAACGAATATTGAGAATGAACTTGAAGAAATTTGATTTCTCGTCGCTTTCGACGAGTCATTGCACATCGAAACGATGTAAGAATAACGAATAATATATATGTATGTTTTATATATTACAATATATAGATATATTTATTGTATAACTAATGATAATAGTATTTATATGTATATATTACACATATTATGTATTATATGAGATGTATGAGTGTATAATGATTAGTGAGGACCAATTTTTTTCGTTGCCTCAATTTTTGTTTTCCTAATTTAGAAGAAGAAATTGAAAAAAAAATAGACCACCAATGTTACTTAAATCTGAAGAGAGATTTCAGATAAAAAAAATATATATAGATCAATAAACATATATATATATTTCCATAATAAACAAGAATAATAATATAATAAATAACACCAGTATCAATATGTCTAAATTATAAATATTACATATTCTATTCCATCCATAAACATTATTATTATTGTCGAAGATCAAATTTCTCCGCTCTCAACAATTTTTATTCTTTATTTCGTTTTTCTAATTAAAAATGAATGTTTGAAAAAAAAAAATTGACGACCCATTTCACTCGAAGCTGAAGAGAGGCCTCAGCTGAATAAATACATATATACATATATATATATGTTGTTTTACACCGGGCCACGTTGTACTCTCACCAAAGATATTCGACAAGTGAAACTACGTCTGGGGCAACGATTGGCACACAACACACACAGCCACCGCGATTTTGCCCCAAAGCTATGTAACGTACCGCTCGTACCTCGAGGAGTTCAATGTATATATACGCAATGGCTTGCACCCGTAGTCGGAATTGCTCGACCCGAGAGCAATCGATTGCCGTTGAAAAACCGTTCGTTCTCCGCGCGTTTCTCTCTCTTTCTCTCTCTTCCTCTCTCTCTCTCTCTCTCTCTCTCTGCCGGCTTCTCTCGCAGGCTCAGCATCTCGTGGTCCATCGTACGTCCAGCAGCAGCAACGTACGCGCCAAACCGGCCCCGTAAACTTCCATTATCGATGATAATTTAACTCTCGTATCCGGCAATGTTATTCAACCGGAACGTACGCCAAGTCCGCGATTCGCTTCCATTTTTCACGGGATTTTCATTATAGCTTGACTTACGATCGGATAGACATTTTTATTTATTTTTATTGTTCCTTAAGGAAAAATTAAAAATGATGAGAAATTTTTTTTCCCCATTAGAATTACTTTTTTTTTCTTGGTTTTTGGACTTTTACTTTGTTTTACTTTGTCTTGTACTGTTTTTATAGCTTTAACATTTAATGTAACTGTAATTGGTTTGATTTAAGTGATTATTATTATTATTGATTTATTCAGTGATTCCGTAATTTATTTATTTCTCTATTTCTATGTTTATTCATTTCGAACTCGGATTATAATTACTCGTTAATTGCTGACCCGTCGCCGAATAATTTATACAGCAACGATATTTCCTCTCTCATTATTCTACCCGGAATTACGACTCAAACCGATCTACAAGTAATTGGTCTAATTAAAATAACTATTTTCATTATTTATTTATCAATTGATTCGGTGATTTATTTATTTCTTCGCATTCATATTTATTTATCTCGAACGTGGATTATAATTACTCGTTAATTGCTGAACAGTCCTCAAATCATTCATGCAATAACGATATTTTCTCTCTTATTCGTCATTTATACAGACATAATCACGACTCACAATCAAACCAATCTATAATGTTACGTCCTTGAATCTTTAATACGCACCTGCGTACTATTCTCGTTTAACCTACATACACCAAAGGAAAATACTAAATTACAGCCGTTTCTACGTTTTAATCGTAGTTGTTTGTTTTTCTCCAATTCTAAATTAGGCAAAACCGACGATTGGAATTTTCGTGAAGGCGACGACTGCCTTGACAACTCGAGCTCTTATCAGCCACAGTGGGAATACGGGTTTGTGCACACACGAACCGATGAAAAATCCCGCGTGTTGCGTACATAGACGAGTATTTACAACGACATTGAGTACGGACTACATACACGGGAGTCCCGTGATTACGAACCCAAAAAAAAAAAAAAAAAAAAAAAAAAATTGCTTGTATAATTTGCGTCGAGCAGAACATAGCCCAGATAAGAATTTCAACGGTGATATGATAAGCCCGAGTACGCCAGACGATGCTTGTTCGTTGCACAACTTCGTGAAGTTCGGTCGTATGGCGGAAAAAAATCCTACATAAGGTTCAAAACATCGAATAAAAAATTAACACATTTTTTTTTTTAATTAAAAAATGTTTAAATTCTATTTTTGTATTTTTTTTTATTTTTTTTTTTGGATTATAATTATTGTTTTTTGATTCGTGCCAACGACCTTTTTCCGGACACGAGGTGAGGTCGGAGTTCCGCGTGATAGAAGACTAGTTGCGTGCGTTCCACGCTCGAGTGTCGGGAAAAAGTGAAATTCTTCACCGAAGTTTTTGCGCTCGATTCCGAACATAGCGATTTCGGATTACGAACCATAACGAAGCCGCGAAACAATGAATCGGCTCGGGTTTCAACCACAACGCGAAACAACGTCGATGAGAGTGAAATGACGATATTGGATTGTGGAGATTTGGTACAGATGCGAGGACGACGAAGAAACGAAGACGCGGAAAGAAGGAGATTTGAATACTTCGGCTGTTGGGGGATATTTCGAAAGGTTTTATCGTGTTTCGATCCGTTGTTTTATCGATCGATGACATGGCGATTTTTTTTTGTATCCGTCGGTGCGCGGATTGTCGACGTTTTACGGATTCTTGGATACTTTCCGAGCCCTTCCTTGCCCCTTAATCCCCAATTATTGATAATTATTGAAGCTTGACATTTTTGCGATTCCATTTTTTGGTGAAATTTTATTTGACGCGCGCGAAAAAAAATGTTTGCTGTACTTTGAGCAGTGAGAATTTTTATTCTTCGAACGTAATAAATAAATAAATAAATAAATAAATAAATAAATAAATAGATAAATAAATAAATAAATGAATGAATAAATAAATAAATAAATAAATAAATAAATAAATAAATAAATATAATAAATAAATAAGTAAATAAATATAACAAATAAATAAACGAATAAATAAATAAATAAATGAATAAATATAATAACAATGAATATAATAAATAATGATTATAATAAATAAATTTGTATGATATTGGGATAATAGTAATTCCATGATTGATGAAGGAATAATATTTTCGATAATTTTATTCATTATCGATCGTTGAAATCTTGCGAAACATTATCGCCTTCGATAATCTCACACGTGGGTTTAATTTCCATGTTACAGAGAATTCCGAGCTGCCCGCTGAAGAGTCCACCGCCACTGAAGGAATTCGTCGGTCGCTGCCAAACGATGCCGTCGAGAGTCAAAAAATCATTCTGCGGTTGTTTGCAGGTGAGACGAAAAAAATTAGAAAGACAGAGAAGGAGAGAGAGAGAGAGAGAGAGTGGAAAAAAATACACAAAATGAATCAGTAAATCCATCTAATAAAATTAATCAGGAAATAATAATCCCACCAAATCTAATTAATTCCCAATAAAATGAATCATTTCGAGCCAAATTAATTATCTCGAATAAAATCAATTATTTCCAACAACATAAATTAATCAATATAACTCTCACGTGTTCCCACTCTAACTAATAACAATTCAAAATAATAAAAATAATAAAAATAACAATTCAAAACCCGACAGCTCTGCAATGCAAGCGTTGGGTGTTTACCACGTTAATATCCCAGCCACAGACGAGATAATTCAAATCCATTCTCCTTCGTTATACCGGAAGTGTTTCGCACCGTGACGTTACGCGATAATCCTTCGAAAAAGCTTCGGAAGTATTCATCTCGCGCGTGTAGCGCGTCCAATGTTCGCGACTCAATGCGTTTCGACACGCTGATGAATTCTATGCAAATCGTCGATTTTCTCGAGACACCGGAATGGCGAGGGGAGCCTTCGTCGTCTGGCACTCGCGACGTCCGGACAGACCGACCGACGGATAATCGGGCGGACTCTCGTCGGTCATTGCAACAATATTTAACATGCGATTCACGATTCTATCGCTGCCCACGATAAGCTCATTGAATTCTTATATTTTTATTCGTTTCTTTTTCTTCCATACAATTTGAGAAAAAAAAATTGTCTCGCACGCCTTGATCGAAGGCTCGACCTTCCTTTACAATTGCAAATCCGTGGTTTCTTATTCGTTATTATTCATGCGTGTGGAACGCAGACGCGAGAGAGAGAAAAGAGAAGAGAGAGAGAGAGAGAAAGCGAGGAGAGTCGAACAGCATCCGACGTCTCTGCTGCAACGATCAAAACCGTGTATCTCGCTTTTACCGGTTCATCATCACAAGCAAACGACCCGCTCGACTGCGACAACGACAATCGACGTTGACGATGACGATGACGACGACGACGACGACGACCAACAACGAAGCTCGCGCGAGTCGAAAGAAAATTGCAGACCGCGAACGAATTGCCGCAGTTACGCCTTCGAACATAGCGACGAAGGCACGCCATGACGACGAGAAATGTTTGCATTTTCATTCTTCGTTCTTATTTTACCTTTCTTATTCGTGACGCGGCCGCACAGCTCGGATCAGCTCGGCTCGGCTCGGCGTTAACGTTGACAAAAGAAAAAGAAATAATGAAGAAAAATGTGTAAATAAATCAAAACCGATTGCTTCCTGATTCACGATTGCATTCCTCGAGCTATGGGCGAGAAAATCCCGTGCCGAGCAAATAATACGCTAATGAGATCTCGTACATACGAACACGGGATCCGAAGGAACGAGCAAAATATGCGACGTAACGAATCGTTTACGAAGGGGAACCGAACGAAGGTTTTTTTTTTAAATTTCATTTCTTTTCAATAATTTTTTTTCTCGATTGAGTGTGACACGAATAAATTGGCTGGAAAAACGGTAAAAAATATTGAAAAATGGTGGACGTGATGAACAATTTGATCGATTTGTTATTTTTTTATAAATTTTGATTAATGTATCTATATTGAATTTTCGTAAATTTAATTACAATGAATTTGAAATAAATTTATTTTTAGATTATTTCAATGAATTTATTTACAGAGGAATAACCTAAATTAATTTATAATAAATTTCAATAACTTCATTGGTGATGAATTCTACTAGATTTATTTGTAAAAATCAACGAATTAATTTACAATAAAATTAATCAAACATTCGATTCCCATGAAATTGTGCAAAAATATTTTTTATCGATAAAAATAATTCCTCTCGTGCCCAAAAAATATCAATAATTTGTCCCTCGCGATCAAAACGACAAAAAATAATAATTCCCAGGTTCACCACTACTGAATATGCGTTTCCACCCCAACCCCCTACAATAATTCGCCGGCAGACTTCCATCCCGCTATATCCGGTTGAATCTCGCCAATTCTCGCGAATTCTTGCGGTGTTTTTCCCTCCGCAAGCCAATAAAAAATAATACGGCTTATCCATCCCTTCGACGATCTCCACTCCGCCTCTCCGCGCACACAACTCGCTGCATTATAAATAATTCAAGGTCCGACCTCGATAGCTTAAAAAAAAAAAACCCCCCAAAAAAAAAAAGAAACTTAGATATTCAGCTCGCGCGGTTCGACTCGATTCCGCGCGGCGTCGAGGCCTTGCAATGTCACGACGTTCACGGACTACAAGATGCATAAAATGCACGCGTGGAACACACACACACGCACCCCCCGTCGTCGACGCAGTGCAGTTCCTCCGGGTCCCCGAAGGGTCTTTGACATCCGCGTTGACCGCCAACCCGATTGCACCGAGAAAAACATTTATTCCCCCCTTTTTTTTTGGTCAAATTTTGTTACTCTTGTTTTTTCAAATTTTCGCTTTCTTCCATCGTCGATCCTTTTTCGGGAGAAAAAAACATCGTGAATATTCAAATTACCGGTTAACCTTGAACGAAAGTGGCCGAATCGGACGACGAACTTCTTTATCCCGACCAGACTTCTTTATTTTTAGATTGTTCATTTATTTATTTTTGTTTTTGTTATTTATTTTTATTTTTGTTTTTCGCACGGAAAGATCGTCGTTATCTCGGTTGGGTGGATGATACGGCGGTTGAATTTGAAGGCTTTGTATACGCGATTTCGCTGATTTTTGGAGGTACTTTTCTAGACGCGGTTAAAAAAAAAATGACGCAGATATCGACAACATTTTTTTTTGCATAATAAAGCAATGTATATTTTTGGTGAAAGTTCTCGGCATCGATGTGTATGTCTGAAAAAAATGAACATATTTATAATTCCTTAATGAATGTATCTTTAGTGTGAACCAACAATATTATTAAAAATAAATTATTATAACAATAATTCGAAACTTAAAATTTTTTCACTCAATTTTCCGTCGGTATTTTATTTTTTATATTTTTTTGTGTCATTGAAATCTTTGTTTCTGTGGTTCACACGATAGGTGATGATACTAAGAATATGTTGTAAAAATTCCAAAGCGATCCGAACCTTCGTTCAAAAGTTAGAACTTCCACAAGGTTCAAAAAAAAGGTTCTCGGAATTTTTCCATTCTGTAAAGCTTAAAATATTCCTCAACGTTCTAATTCAATCAAAAATAATTTTAAAAACGATAAATTTTCAAAAAATTTCGCCAATACAAGGCCTTAACAGCCCGGCACCGCGAGAAGGAGCAACGGTTCGAAGGTTCCACCACCGGTTGACACAACCGGCGGCTGTGCGACGAAAATACAACCGCGAGAGATAAATATACAACCTCGATGAGCAACGTGGAAATTTAATCGTCCTAACATCGGACGTTTTCGCGAAAGTCAGCGGTTTGCCATTCGCGTTATTTCGGAATAATGGGTAATGAGGGAAACACGGAGGTTACGGCGGGGGAAGGGCGGAGGCGCGGAGAGAGCGGGGGAGGGGTAGAGAGCGAGTGAAACCTCGGAAGGTAAATATGTATGTTCTTCTCGGTAATTTGGTCGGCAGACCGCAACGGGCGACTGTTTCGAACAGACACGAAGAGAAGGAAGTAGAACCACTCAAAAACTTGATGTTAGTACAGGAAGATGCAGAGAAATTTCCCTAATTTTAAATGTAAAGAGAAATAAAAAATTATTAGGTTAGGTAATAAATTCCCGATGTTTTTGTATTTTATATTTTTTCTCGCAATTTTGTTATTTGTTAGGTAATGCATGTATGTGCATTTGCAAGTTCTTTTTTTGGTCGACAAATTTATCTGCTTCAATTTTTCGAATTAACAAATTTTGGTCAATTTTCAGGCCGGAGAAATTTTGGGGATTAATTTTGTACTCGAGATTATATACTTTTAGAAATTGCGTTGAAAAATTGATTTTTCCGACACAAATAATTTTATGTAACCCCTTAAGGTGGTTGTCCCCAGTCTTCTACGACCTTTCTTCTTTTTGCAAGACGCTTCTTAAATTGGGGGATAGTTTTTTTGCATTGTTCTGTACAAAACGCGTGACAGACCTTTAAACGATTTACTAAGACGTCGACCGTTTTGTACTCTTGCAAAACAATTGACTCCTCTCTCTCTCTCTCCTTTTAATCTTCGTGTGTGTGTGTTTGATGCCCGCAGCAACAATCACAGCTCGATAATCAGCCTCCACTCACACACGCTGACTCGACTGCACGAACTCTCGCGACTCGTGAGATTATTGACGCCTCGAACAGTGTATAAACAATGACGATCGACAAATAAGGCAATAATGGCAAATTACACTTGTTCCCGTCAGCTTTTATCCGACCTGGTCATTCGCCATCGTCCATGAATAATACCTAACACGCGTACTCGACAATCATCGACGATAAATTATCACTGAATCACTGTTATGGGCGATGATTTTCCTGGCCAAAAGTTTACGCGAATAAAATCTTACGTTCGTGATCCGAAAATGTCGATTGATATAAAAAAATTCTTTCAACGCAGAAAGAATATACTTTGTTGACCTTTATTTCCGTGAAAATTATGGCCTAAGAGACTCGAGTTGGTGGTTACTGGAGAAAATGATTATTTTTTACCGGCAAAGAGATGAAAGATTAACCGCAAAAACGTTTTTTTAACGTACTCGTAGAGCTTCGATTATCTCCTCGGAGCCATACAAATTACGAGATAATATACTACGTACAGTACAGATTGTGGAAAATATTTGCCAAGAGGTTTTCCATTAACCTGTC